>JACEGR010010214.1:0-20397 GCA_014170235.1 Listronotus bonariensis
AATTTGTTCCAAACCAAATGGGAATTTTTAAAAGTCCTTTTATTTTTGAAAAATGCAGTGGCGTACCATTTTTAATTAAAAAATATTTACCTTAAACTCCTCAGGAACGAAACTTTTGAAAATTGTTTTTTTTTTGTGGTATGCGAAAACATGGTTTCTAATGCAAAGAGGGCGTCTCCCAATTTTTTTTTAAATATTTATATTGGTATAGAAGTAATTAATGAAAAAAAATATTTGTAAAAATTTTAAACGCGCCATAGTTCAAAAACTAAGACGTTAAGGACATATATTCATATTAAGGTTTTTTAGAGGGTTTTTTCTTATTTTTCATTGTAGAATCACCCCTTAAATTTTGCCGGTTAAGTTACTGGACAACCTGTATACAAAAATATTTTTTCTTTCTTACAGGGCGGGCCAAACTTAACATTCTGTATAGTAAACTTTGTTTCTCTGCGTTTTTGGTAATTATAACATAGTCGCCTTCCTCCCAGGACTGAAAACCTACGTCACATGAACTTTCCACATAGATACTATATAAAAAACTGAAACATGGCCATTTGGGAGTGTTGCATAAACTTATTCTTCGTATTTTTTATATTTTTATTAACTTATACTAGTATTTTTTTTTAATATGGCAATATTAAATTTTAAAATTTTACAGCAGTTTTTAATTTAATTTTAATTACAATCAAAATTCCAAAACTTAATAATTTAAATCATTTCATAAATCGTTGCAACCTTGCCTTTTGGTACATTTCATTTTTTGCAGAACGTATTAAAGATTAAAAAGTCGCGAAAAGAGTCACCAAATACTCATCCTCTATTTATGAGCGGCCAAGTTTTACAGAGCAAAGACACCTTCAATCTAGGCGTCACATTTGAAAGTAACCTTAACTGGCATAAACACATTGTATCTATAGCCACGGCAGCTTCAAAAAAGCTTGGATTTCTCTTTCGAGCCAAAAAGTATTTTTCCCCTTCTAATTTATACACTTTAAATGTGTCCCAAATTCGACCTCTCTTGGAATATTGTTTTCATATCTGGGGCATGGCGTCCCCTACAACCCTAAGCATTTTTGATTCTATTCAAAGAAGAGCTATTCGTCTCATTAATGATCCTTCACTTACAGAAAGGCTTCCCTCTCTTGCCCATCGTCGGGCTGTGGGGGATTTATCGCTTTTTATAGGTACTTCCATGGCTTCTGCTCTGAAGAATTGGCCAGTATAGTTCCTCCACTTACGGTTCCCAACAGAGAAACTCGTGGTTCCGCGCGTATGCATCCCTATACGGTCCAACTGGACAGGCCCCGAACTTCCCACTTTGTTCGTTCTTTTATCCCTAGAGTTTCTAGGTTGTGGAACTTGCTGCCCGCGGAGGTCTTTCCTTCCCCCAAATCTTCAAGTATTTAAGTCCCGTGTCAACAAATTCCCTCTTACCTCGCTTAAGACACCCACAGTACGTTAGTATTTAGGCTTTTAGCCTTCGTGGCTTGTCCAAAGATTAAAAAAAAATCACGATAATTTGTTGAATCTGCCACCCTAAAAAACTGCAAAGGTTCACTTTTAAAAACGTGGCAACCATGTATACATAATGCTGCCATAGCCTGCTTCCAAATGAAATGATCGAAAGTAGAGAAAGAACAATATTAAAATTTAAATTCGGTGCTCTTTAATAAGAAAAAAAATCACAAAAAGTTTTAAGCAATTAAATCGGCAGGCTTGTCTTCGCGGCCGCCTATGCTCAAGATCGTTTAACTAGGTAAGGTTGCCTCATTACGTCACATATGTACCGCACTGCTGGTTCCTTATTGGCGTCAACATGGCAAACAAGGACGTTTAGACGGATAATGCCATGAGGGCGAAAGAGCGCGATATACAATATTTAAAAATCAGCTAGAATAATCATTGTTAAATAATTTATTAATAGGAAATAAAGAAGTTACGGTAACAACTGGAATTAACAGTATTTAAAAGTACTTCTTTAATATTGACAAAAAACACAAACTACACTGTTAAAAACTTCATTAAATAATGAGCAAAATACATATGTGACGTATGGTCCGCCATGTTGCAAGGCTTACGAGGCAACCTTACCTAGTCAAACGATCTTGGCCTTTGCTAACTTCCTTTTATGATATGCCGCTTGATGCAGGTGTCTATCGGCGCGACGCTGTAAAGGATAGCGGCGCCTTTCTCTAAAATAGTCCGACTGCAGGCGGCCTTATTAATGTTTTTGTTTTTCAATGGGTACCGAATTTGCGCTGTTAAAATGTTCTTACTATAAAGCTTTTGCAATTTATTGCAAAAAAAATTATGTTAAATACATAGAAAAACGGGGGTGTTGAAAGGTAAAAATAAGGTTAGTTCAATTTTCAACTTTAATATTAGATATCTAATACTTTCAGATTCGTGATCAACGCCGCAAAAAAACCCAATATACCAACTTTGGTCAAAAATGAGTTTTTCCCACTTTCGAGACATGCGATTCTGGTACTGCCACAAAACTTGATGTAAGTGATAAAGACCTAATTCGACGAAAAATCTATAAAATGTATGAAGAGCAAAATATACCAACATTGGACACCTTAATGAAGAGACTAGAAATGGACGAAAGTGGCATACAGTGTGGCAGAACAACATTGTGGAAGACTGTGAAAAACTAGGATTCAAATTTAAGAAGATCGACAAAAAACAAGTGCTGATGGAATCGCAACGACTACGGAAATGGAGATTAGAATATCTTACGAAAATAGATATGTATAGAAGTCAAGGAAGGTCGATTATTTACTTGGATGAAACGTGGTACGATACCCATGACACGCCATCAAAAGGTTGGGACGATTCAAGTGGTAAATGTAACACAAAAGCACCATCCAACAGAGGTAAGCGGATAACAATTATACATGCGGGATCAAAAGACGGATGGGTTCCAAATGCTTTATCACTGAGTGCAAAAAATATAAAAGACTCTTCTCTTGACTACCATGACGACACAACTGCACATTTATTTGAAGACTGGTTTAAAAATAAGTTAATTCCCAATATTCCCCCTCAAAGTGTTATTGTTATGGATAACGCTAGCTATCATAGTAGGCAATTAAACAAACACCCTTGTTCGAGTGACACCAAAGCAATTATTCAAGAATTTATGCACGCCAATGATATTTATTTTCATGAAAATTATTCAAAAAACAATTACTTGAAGTATTAAAATGTTTTAATATAGAGAAAAATATGTTTGTGATGAGTTTGCAAATAGCATGGGACATTCAGTTTTAAGGCTTCCACCATATCACTGCATTTTTAACCCTATAGAACATATTTGGCATCAATTGAAATCGCAAGTTAGACGAAACAACAGTTCACCGACTTTAAATAGTTTTGTATTAGGCATTATCACCAGGGAAATAGATAAAATACCAGTAAATAGTTGGAGCAACAGCGTAGATCACGTAATTAAAGTTGAACAATCATATACCACACTTTCAAGTAATGTTAAGGAGTTAATTATACAGTTAGGGGATGATAGTGATAGTGACACTGATTTAATTGAATAGGTCCTAATAATAATTATAAGTTGTAATATTTTTAGATACTTTTCATTTTATATTGTATATTGTATTTTTAAAAGCTTTTTATTTATTTATTTTTTTAAATGACTAAGTAGGTAGTATCCCTAGGTATATTTTATAAATTTTGTTCCTATTAATAATAAAATATGTGATTATCAATGTGTTTCTATTTTTAATTTCCTATAAAAAGTAAATTCCACCCTGTTCCGTTCAAATATTATAGCAGGTTAACACCTGGCTAAAGAGCCTGCCGACAATAGGGGACAAAAGGGTCGTTTATTGGCCTCTAGAAGTCAGAACGAAATATGTGGCATTCATTTATAAATCATAAAAAATAGTTTTAAATAACACTAACTCAGAGTTGGGTCGTATTCGAATACACACTATTCTGAATAGTATTCAGAATACATTGGGCCGGTATTCGAATACATTTGTGTGTTTGGTATTCGGTAGAATACTTTTTGGCGAGTATTGATTGGGTCTGTGTTTTCGAATACTTTTGAAGTACCTATTTAATGAATACTTTTTTAATTATGTAATTTTTTTTTGCGGTGCGTTTTTTTAAACTTTTTATGACTGTGTTTAAAAAAATAGGAGAACGTTTTTTTTTTCATCAAAATTTGGAACCATGTTTTTTTCCACTACTACTCAAATAATTTTTTGCAGTATTCGATTTCTTTTTTTCGGTATTCGTATTCGAATACCGATTTTTTCAGTATTCGACCCAACTCTGCACAAGCTGCAACAACAGCAAGCAAAATATGATAAAAATGTCAAGTTGCACTACAAAGGTTCAAAAAGTTTCCGACGAGAGCGCTCAATTTTAATCGCCTAGCGAAAAAGTTACCTATTTCGAAATTAAATAAATAACAATCTGCTCCTAAAGCCTAAACGAAAAAAAAGACTATCGAACAACAAAAGACTCGTCTACTCTCGTCCGGGCAAATCAGGCAATAATAATAATAATATTCATCCACAGCCGCCTATTTGAAAAACAACGTTACACGAGCGCGCTATTGCAACCGCTGAGGCGAAGTACTGCGGCATTTCGGTCCTCGTGTCGACCCGGCATACGTCTTTTCAATGCAAAACGCCACGAGCTTTTCTCCGCAGTCATTCGCCTCCACGTGGCCGCCTTGGCTGATTTTTACACCGAGCGCCGACCTCGACAACCCGATACGAGACGTAGGTCGCGGGCTGCCTACTCCCTCGCTTCTCGCCGCACTGCGACGTTGTCATGACCTCTATTTTTTTATTAGATTCTCCGGATTTTACCCAAACAAGACTGAATAAATTTCCTAATTTAGCAGTAAAAAGTTGTTTCCAATACAGTTTATATCTATATACCAAGTGTCAAGTTAATAAATAATATAAATTTACACCCCCGTTAACATTTTTTATTTTTTGGCGTACAAAATAAATAAAATTATGAGTTTGCCAGGTTTGAATAATTTTAAAATTTAATAAGGTACCTACCTATATGACAGCATTAGTAAGCAGTAAACTTACTTATTGATATGTATAATCAAAATTAAACATTATCAGACTCAGAAATTTACATTAGTCCTATTTTTACAATATTCCCCTTCTTTTGCATCACAATTCTTAATTTAAAGCTAAAATGGCATCACAATATTTGATTTTCACCTTTTAAAACCCGTTTTTCTATGTATTTGCAGTTATTTTTGCATTAAATTACATAGATATACTTTGAATCATTTTAATCCCAGTGTGCCATGAAGCCCTATGTGTCTGTATGCTTGCCGCATTATCAAAGAAAAGCCACGCAATTTAATGCAAAAATAATGTTAACAAACTGTAGAAAAATGGGGTTTTAAATGGTGAAAATCAAATATTTATTGCACACTGTAATTTTGAAAAATCAAATATCACAAAACGAATAGAAATTAGACACTTGGACTAGTTAACAAATCTTGAATTATTTATTGATGAGATATCTCCGTCAAAAAGAAACGTTTCCATCAAAAAATTCTTTCAGATTCGTGATCAGCGCTCCCAAAACACCCCGTATACGACGTCAAAATCATGTTGTACCGCAGGTCTTAGCAGACCTGTAGTATGTTTCTAGATATTTACTATTTTCAAAAGCCAAAGTAACAAAGACAAAAAAAATATTTTACAAACAAATAAAGTATGATTTAGATGAATAAAATAATAATCCCTATCCCTATATTTTGTAATATACAATTTTACCTTTATTTATAAAATAGTTAATTTTAAATGAGTATCTTTATTACAAATAAAATTAAATGTTTTAAGAAATAAAAAAGACTACCAAAAACTTATTGACCAAGTCAAGTAAACCGTTGAGTAAATTTGGCAACGTTGGCACGCGCCCTGGAAATTTAATTTATTTTCCATGGGATTATTATATTTTTTCTTTGGTCTTTTTTTTATTTTCTTCTTTATGACTTTTCTGTAAAACTGCGTTTAAAAAGTTTTTCTTTCGTTTTTAAAAATAAAATAAATTTATTCGGCAATACTTAGGTACATTTTTAATTTACTTTTAAACAGACATTTTGGGGTGACTAAAAACATAATTATACAAAATTTGTTTATTTTTACAGAAACACCAAGTAAGTAACCATAGTTAAGTACTAACATTTTAAAATAATGTAAAATATTTTTTGTTTTTATTAAACAAAAATAAAACAGGAAACGATGGTTATACTAACTTTTTTCAACCAATTTTTGCTGAGTTGCTTTTAAAGAGCTGACACTTAAATTTTAAAAACATTTTTCTTATTTTTACTACTTATTTTACTCAAATAAATAACACAGAGAAAAAGAGCGATATCCTAAAAAACAAAATAAATTTGTGTGTATTTTTACAAAGAAAATGTAAGTATTTTATTTTATGGCAAATATATTTTTAAAAAACCAATGACACCAAGGTACTGTACATCAAAGACGAACTTTCACCTAGACAATATATTTTTTAATTTAATATACTTTAAAAATACACCTAATAAAACTAGGAAGTTTGTAAAATAAACATATTTATGTATACTTACAATAATTTAGGGGATGAATCTGCTAAAATTTCAGTTAGATGCAGCGTCCCATACGGCTATTCCAAGGATTTTCGCACTAATCAATATAGTCTTTTGTTAAACTAAATATTAAAAATTTGATTATATTACTTTGATTTTACTGTGTTGTTTACAAGTTTATATTTTCAATACAAAGGGAGACTTTTGAAATTTCAACCACTCTTGCAATGGCCAAAATCTGACTAAATGTTTACCGGGCTGCCGAACGCGACGACGAACGTACCCGAACAGCGTCGTTCCGCCTTCCCCTTTCCCTGCACCATCGCCGCTCGCCTACCGTGACCTGTCCCAGAGTTTTGCGGCTCGTGGAAGCCTACACGTGGAGGCGAATGACTGCGGAGTTTCACCTGCGACAACAAAAGTTGTTTGTCTGTTTGTGTCTTTCTAATTATTGTTTATAAGTGGGATTTTACAATTGTGAGGATGTTTTTTATTTACCCTTGGATAGGATGATTCGACTGATAATCGATTGCCAAACTACCGAAAACGTTGTTATTTTGGGTTCTATAACGTTTTGGCGGCGATTGCCATGGGTCAGGAGCGGCGGTTAGACGTTTCTGTGTTGGGCAAGGCTGCTCTACTTTTTTTTCGTCTAGCGGGCTGATGTGTTTTTTCGTGACTGATCCTATTAATACATTATAAGTGTGGAAAATGACTAATTTCACACGAGTGGGAATATTGTAGCACGAGGCGTTAGCCGAGTGCGACAAACCCACGAGTGTAAGAAAGTCATTTTCACACGAGTACTGTACACTATTTTTCCTACGACCACAAATTATTCACCAAAAAATAAATTAAAGTTTGTCTGTTCAGAAAAAATAAAAACAATTGAGAACTTTGCAACACTAGGGTGATATTTACTTTGCAACACTAGTGTGATATATACTTTTCCTCACTGCTATATTATACTGTTTTGACAATATTTTTACATCGAAAATCACCTACCTAGAAGCATTATATAACTTTTATCATTTTGGAATTTAAAAAGGCCCTCACTTAATAAAAATTGTATGGTTTTGTTAGGTAATAACGCTAATAGTTTAATACGGTTTTCTGTTATTATAAAGGTTTTTTAAAAATTATCGATTCTTACATATTTTAGACACTCTTCTAAATAAAACGTAAGTGGTGCATATCCAAAATATTCCGTTTTTTAAAAATATCAGTAAATAAACTTACGGGACCGGGGAGTGAAAAGGGGTGCTGGGTGGGGTAAAATTGGTAAAACGAGTTAATGAAACTGAACATCACATGTAAAATTAAGTAAAAATAACAGTTTTTCCTCATATTTTTAAGAAAATATAAAAAATATGAAAATTGTAAATGCATAACCTAAAGTCCTTAAAGTAAGGAAAAACGACTACCAAACGTCAGTTACCATGCAAAATATGGAAAGCATTTGGCAACGTCGGAAGGGTCTGATTCTATTTATGAATGGATAAAAGAAAGTGGATTCATAAAGTGTGTATTAGCCTTAGGTTTAATTAGGGATTAAAAAGATTTAACTAGTTGTTTGAGTACACGAAGAAAGAGAGGAAGGAATTTGATCTATAGGCTTTTTTTCTCTGGCGCTTTAGGTCGAACGGTCAAGCGGCAAGGCTGCCTCTATAAAGTACGTGCTCAAAGGTAGAAGGGAGATTTTAAATTTGATCTACTTACCTGACAACACTGTGCCAGTCAGTGAAAGTTGTTTTTTGTGGTTATGTCTATTTTTGTTTATGTTTTTATTTTTTCATAAATTTTAATAAATATAAAATAAGATGATTTTCGCTAATTTGGGTTCTACCGTTTAAGGTAAATAAAAAGTTTTTTTTTACTGTCACTACAATAAATATGTCACTTGCAAAACCAATAGCAGTTTTTAGAATGACATCATAATATGTATCACACCAGTGTTGTAAAGTACTTTGCAACACTAGTGCTGTAAAGTACTTTGCAACACTAGTGTGATATAACGCATTTTCTATGCATGAAATCAGTGTGCTATTTGCTATTTTCACAAGAAAACATGATATCGTCATTGCATGATGTTCGCGGACAAACTGACAAGACAAAGAATCGCTTTTTAAATATGCAAGAATTTGAACCAAATTTTAAAATTAATAATTTTACTACCGCTTCCATTATTGCTACATTTTTTTCGAATCTTATCGAACCCCATCTGTTTACCGGATAAAAATTATATTATATTTAATATAGTAAGGCAGAGTCGGGCCAAATACTGAAAATCGGTATTCAAATACGAATACGAATACCGAAAAAAGAAAGTACCTACCCATATGACATTTTTTGCCGGCGTTGTACATTTAATTTACTGGTATTGCCAACACTCTTTAATGGCAAGGCATTGGCAAAAAGGTATCAAAAAGACGCGAAAGTGGGCAATTGGCCGTTATTAGGCCACGTGTTGCAGATAATGTGATGGCATCCGTCATTAATAATTTATGATGAAAAATGAGAAAAAAGGCAAGAAAACTTTATCAATAAAAAATTACATAATATAAATTTTTATACCGTAACAATAAACCAAAAAAAAATAAAAAGTATGTAATAAAATTAAAAAAAAGATAGTAAATCAAAAGAAAACACTTTAAAATAGTAAGTTTTTAAGGGACACTTACCCTAAATTTTCAGATCCAAAACATAGGGATAAATATTTTAATGGAGTTAAATGTCAAAAACAAAACTATTAAATATATATATTTTTTTTATTAACACGTCTTTAAAACTTTAAATAAGTCAACGATCCTGATTTCATATAATTTTTTAGGTAACTACAAAATTAAAAGGTTTTAAACAAAATGTTTACAGCTCCTAACAGTCTACTTGAATAACCCGCCTTCTTGACTAGCCATCACCAATTAATTACACAACACACACTAATTAGGTAATGAATACACTTAATTATGTCTACTAAAAACTCTTTTCTTTAAAAAAGAAACTAAAAAGCTAGAAAACCACGTAGAAAACAATTGCACAAAGCGGCCAAACAAAAGCAAGGTTGCCTCATCTGTCAAATTGTCAAATCTTGTATTTCGGCTAAGCGGGAAATTTGAATTTATCACCTTCGGTCGAAATCGTCGAAATTAACCTAGCTAATTTTACCATCATTTTATTTTTATTCTCTCAAAATACATAATAAACATTTTGTTTGACTTAATTTTTATTTGCATGATTTGTATCAATAAAATGTTAGGAAAAGGCCATTTCCTTTAAATTATGTAAAAAACATAAAATAATGTTGTTTAGCCGCCATTATAAATAAAACAGATCAAAAAAATTGCTCGAATCTGATTTCATATAATTTTTTTAGGTACAACTACAAAATTAAAAGGTTTTAAACAAAATGTTTACAGCTCCTAACAGTCTACTTGAATAACCCGCCTTCTTGACTAGCCATCACCAATTAATTACACAACACACACTAATTAGGTAAGGAATACACTTAATTATGTCTACTAAAAACTCTTTTCTTTAAAAAAGAAACTAAAAAGCTAGAAAACCACGTAAAAAACAATTGCACAAAGCGGCCAAACAAAAGCAAGGTTGCCTCGTCTGTCAAATTGTCAAATCTTGTATTTCGACTAAGCGGGAAACTTGAATTTATCACCTTCGGTCGAAATCGTCAAAATTAACCTAGCTAATTTTACCATCATTTTATTTTTATTCTCTCAAAAATACATAATAAACATTTTGTTTGACTTAATTTTTATTTACATGATTTGTATCAATAAAATGTTAGGAAAACTCCATTTCCTTTAAAATATGTAAAAAAACATAAAATAATGTTGTTTAGCCGCCATTATAAATAAAACAGATCAAAAAATTGCTCGAATGTTAGTTAAATACCAATATTAATAATATGGTTTAAAAAGTATGAATATGCGTTGAAGGTTGGCCTTCAAAAATCCAATATTTATTTGCCTGCAACAAAAAGGCATGTTTTATTTAATCAGAATTGGTATGCCGCCATTTTTGTAGGCTTGCCGGCAATTCGCCTGCATGTAAAATTTATTGGCAATTGAGTGTTTATTTAGGGTTAACTTTTTAATGCGTATTAGATGTTGGCATAATATTGCTACCAATTGCCAATGCTTTACCATCAACGCCAATATGAAAAATGTATATTGCCGGCAAATAGTGTTTGCTGGGTACCTATTCGAATACCGAATATTTGAATACTTGGAAGAAAAAGGTATTCGAATACTCGGTATTGACGAACACTCGGAATAGGTATTCGAACACTGAAAAAAAGGTTAGAATACTAAAAAGAAAAAGAAAAAAACGATAATTAAAAATTTGAACAAATAAAAGATCCTCACCTCATTTTTCCCTACTTTTTGTTCCCTTTGGGTATTCTACTTGTGACAATTTTAATATTCGAATACTCGGAACGCCGGTATGAATACTCAAAAAAGTATTCGTCGAATACTTCCAAAGTATTCGAATACAGAATCCCGAATACTAACCAAAAAAGTATTCTACCGAATACCAAATACACAAATGCTTTGAATACTATTCGAATACCGGCAAAATGTATTCTGAATACTATTAATAATAATAAATAAGAATCACTCTGTATATGGTGTTCTTTACGTTGGGTCATCAATTTTAACGGCCTTTAGAACTTATAAAAACAACAAAGTTTTCTAAAACTTGTGTCTATGAAAGTTTTCAAATAAAAAGGCTTTTTAAAATAATTAAAATATAAAAGCTTTATTAAAAACCCTATAGAAGGAACAGTTTAAAAATGTAAATTCGGTGCTCTTTGATAAGAACAAAAAATTACAAAAAGTATAATTTTGCGTATATGTAGTTTGGAGTATCTACTTTGAAATACACCGCATGAGCCATTAAAATTTCAAAGTTGCTTTTTGGCCAAAATAATGGATTTCTATCCCATAGTGTATCGACGCGTCGCTGTAAAGGATAGCGGCGCCTTTGTATAAAATGGTCCGATTGCAGGCGGCCTTTTTTATGTTTTTTGTATTATTTTCAAAGGGTACCGAATTTGCGCTTTTAAAATGTTCTTACTATACTTAAGCCACTGTAGGTATAATAAATTGCCAATATTTTTTATTTTTGCTCAAAAATCACCTATTTCAATGCGATGCTTCTATTTTAAGCAAGGCAGCTTTACTTTTTTCGTCTAGCCGGTCAATGATTTTTAACAAATGACCTTAACTATTAATATTTACCATCTTCATTTAACGTTTATTTACTAGTGTTAGTGACCTGAAATGCTATAAAACAATGAATATATTTTGTGTGAAACACTAGATTCCCGGCTTGTTAGGACAAAAGATTTTTTTTTTTTTCGTTCAGAAATTTATTAAAAACCCTTTATTTTTAAGTCTCCTTTCTTTCAAGTCTCAAATAGGTTTTTTAATATACCATGGAAGAAAATTATAACACCTAAATAAAATAGACTAATTAACAAACAATGGCATTTATAATATATTCAGATTTAAATAGCCATGTTTTCAAAACTATATATATATATATATATATATATATATATATATATATATATATATATATATATATATATATATATATATATATATATATATATAATAAAAACGCCTAAGCACATCAATCTTTATTTTTGGCAGCGGTTTTTTCTCATTAAAAACAAGGAAAGGTGTAAGTGCATCCTCTCGTACCCCCTTCCGGTGCTCATAATTCAATTGTCTATTTTGAATATAGCGTATATACCTACTTTTTTATAACATTTTTAAATTCTGCATTTAATTCTTACTTCTACTATGTTTCATGTCCCAGTACAGTTATTAAGAAATTTACCCATAAACACAAAAGAAAGCAAAAAATAGGTTGATGATCGTCGCTTATTTTTTGGCCACCCCATATATAATACTCTGCATGACAAACTGAACCTACATATAAGACGTTCAAAACATCGATGGAAATTTTCTCAATCTCTTTGTAACTTATTATTAGTATTTGATGCAGAATTCAAAATAAAAATCAAAACAGCTAGTTTTATTTAAAAAAAGTAAGGTTGATGATCGTCGCTTATTTTAGGTCATCCATTAAACATTAATTTTCAAATTTTAATGTAAATCCAGAAAAAAATACTGTATTTATACAGGGAAAAAATTTTAGATTTTAGCTCTCACTTTATCTCTTGTCGAGAGACCACACAACTTATGAATTTTTAAACTTTTTTTCCCTTGCATAATAAATAACTATTAAATAAGACCCAAAATTAAAGTATAGAAGGAACAGTTTAAAAATGTAAATTCAGTGCTCATTTATAGGAAAAAAATCACAAAAAGTTTAAAGCAAATAAATCGGCATGCTCGTCTTCGCGGCCGCCTTTGCTATATTTCTTTTATGATATGCCGGTTGATGCAGCTGGTCATCGCACTATGGGATAGAATTTAATTTTTTTGGTCAAAATTCTGAAACTTACCAATCTGTAAAATGAGGTGCTGTTTACTGGAAAAATATTATAAATTATTACAAATGCTTTTTGGAAACCTAAAACTTATTATATGTTATTATAAATCTACACCCCCTAACATTATTATTTTTATTGTACAAAATAAACTAAAATGTCAGCTTGTTGGGTTAATTCGGTAGTATTCTAATCAGTAATCCGATGATTATTATCTCATATGATATACAGGATACGACAATAGGTATGATTTTTTAAATGAAATACCCCGAATATTATATCACCACCAAAAGAATTTTTTAAATCCTTAAAAAAAATACTACATTTGATGTGTCTATCTCAATTAGTTTCGGAAATATGACCATCCAAATCTGAAAAATAATTTTAAATTATTCTTAGAAGCGTAATAGAGATACATCTTCCCAACTTTTTTATTTTTTTTAAGGTATAAAAATAAATAAAACACACTGTTTTTGTTGGGTAGATTCTGTAGAATCCATATCTTTCATCAGAATGCTTTTATCTTTTAGGATATACAGTGTAGGACAAAACATATTAAATTTAAAATGGAAAACCTTGTAAATTATGAAAAAAAATCTTGTATCTGTCCTTACATCAGAAGTAGCAAAAAGTAGGAAGGCAATTGTAAGTACAAAAACTGATAAAGAAAAAGGTAAAAATCTTTGACAAAAGTAGCGAGACTTCGCAAGATTGCATCGGAAACACAACAATAGCTCTTATTATTTAAACTCTTTTACTTTTTTAGGAAACAAGGGTAATAATAAACTAAGGAGATTAAATGTGGTATATTTATGTTTACTTAAAGTACATTTTCAAGTTTCCTATTACCCCAATAGAAGTCGTCATATCCTTTTTATAATTTTGCGTACATGTAGTTTGGAGTATCTACTTTGAAATACACAGCATGAGACAATAAAATTTCAAAGTTGCTTTTTGGCCAAAATAATGGATTTCTATTCCATAGTATATCGGCGCGTCTCTGTAAAGGTTAGCGGCGCCGTTCTATAAAATATTCCGATTGCAGGCGGCCTTTTTATGTTTTTTGTATTATTTTGAAAGGGTACCGAATTTGCGCTTTTAAAATGTTCTTACTATAATATAAAACTTTAGAGAAAAATAAAAACGTAAACAAATCGAATATGTCTGATCCATAATTTATGTATTTTATTGACAAAAATCCATTAAGTTTAAATTTTGAAAAATTATGGTTTAACATTATTCGTAACGTAACTACATTTATCATTTAAATTGTATTGATTTATTAATAATTTGCATCTTACTTTTCAACTTTACAATTTAAATAGTTATTATTAACCTTACAAATAAAGCAAAAACGGTAACAATAGAGACATTTTGCACCTCTTAAAATAACAGACATCCAAGACAGAGATTTTGCAGCCTCTTTTAAGACATTGTCTTGCGTCTGCGCTTTCGACACATAACCTTATTTTTGCCTGTGATTCACCCATTTTAAAGTTAACGAAAAATCAGTATTTACTTTTATTCTTTATAAGATATAAATTCATATTTAAATATATGCAGAAACACTTCTGTTGATTTCGTTTTTTAAAGTAAATGCAAACAATACAGCATAAGCAAAACACAAAAAAGTTAGGTTTGGTAGTAGAATAAAAAGCAAGTGTGCCAGATTGTAACATCTAAATTAATTACTGATTTAGAATATCCGTAAAAGTGCAAGTCCGTTTTAATTTCTTAACACTATTTGATTTTTATTACTGCTATAGATTTTTGCTAATTAGAGCCTATGTATAAATGATATTTTAATTAATACGGCATTAAAATTTTAACCTTTTAAATAATTGATATTAAAATTTCTACAATCCGGCAACCACGCAGTTTAACAATAACGATAACGATAACGATAAGCTCTTCGGTATTCATCCGTAATTAAAGGAGTCCGGTATGGTTTATAACGATAACGGATCATGTTTGCCCGTTACTGCGCAGTCTCAGAATAACGTTAACCACAACGGAATTGCAAAATAAGGGGTGCAAAATGTCTCTATTAAATTTAGTTTATGCTTTATTTGTTTTCCGGGAAATTAAATTTAAACAAAATATTATTTAACTTTTCTCCAGAATAAAATTAAAAGTTTATTTAACATTTTAAGAAAATTAAAATGTTTATATATTATAAAGAACTATTATGTTCTTACACAATATAACAAAAGTTATGATTACTTTAAAATAAATATAATAATAAAATATTTAACATTAAGTTACTTTAAAAACAAAGGTTTCAATCTATATATATAAAGGTTCATTAGCACTCGGTTGAAATTATTTTAATCTAATAAAATAATATCTTAACAAGACGCCAGACGAGAACTGGGCCAATAGTTGCGTCTCACAAATGTGAGTAAATACTTTACCAAAAATGTGGTAAACAGTTTACTTAAAAACTTACTAATAAACTTGTTAGAAAACTAAAAACAGTCTTTTATTAAAAAATAAAAATATAATAATAAAAATTAAAAATAATACGTGTTTAACCGGATTCAAAAGGTAAAACGGTCTTAATTCATGCCGCTACAGGGTGTCCGGGAAAATGTGGGAAATCTCTCGCACACGTATGGAACAGATGAAAATAACACGACAAGTTCCTATAAAATTTTTCCGTTTAAGCCCCCCTGCGGAGATATGATCCCCTAAAGGGGGCAGCTAGAAATCGATTTTTCGTGAATAACTTTTAAAGCGCTCTGTATAATTTGATAATATTTTAGTACGATGCATACTAGTAAAGACCTCTTAAAATAGTGCCCTTGAAACTTATGTCGCTTCTTTAGTTTGCCAGGGACGGACTAGTTTTCGCACATTATTGATAATATTTTTACGCCCTGTATGGTGAAGACACAAAAAATATGTTTTGGGTAGTTTAAACCTTTTGCTAAAAAAAGGTACTCTTGTTTGACATCGATAAAATGAGCCGTTTTCGAGTAAAAAATTATTTTAACAATAAGAGTTTATTTTTGTTTAATAATACAATATTTTATTTTCGATGTAATTTGTAATTTTGATTCAGTATTGAAGTCCTCTCGTAGCAGGTCAGGAATTTGTTGCAAATGTTGTTAAATAATTTTTTACTCGAAAACGGCTCATTTTATCGATGTCAAACAAGAGTACCTTTTTTTTAGCAAAAGGTTTAAACTACCCAAAAACATATTTTTGTGTCTTCACCATACAGGGCGTAAAAAATATTATCAATAATGTGCGAAAACTAGTCCGTCCCTGGCAAACTAAAGAAGCGACATAAGTTTCAAGGGCACTATTTTAAGAGGTCTTTACTAGTATGCATCGTACTAAAATATTATCAAATTATACAGAGCGCTTTAAAAGTTATTCACGAAAAATCGATTTCTAGCTGCCCCCTTTAGGGGATCATATCTCCAGCAGGGGGCTTAAACGGAAAAATTTTATAGGAACTTGTCGTGTTATTTTCATCTGTTCCATACGTGTGCGAGAGATTTCCCACATTTTCCCGGACATCCTGTATAATTTAAAAAATATTTTTTATTTGAAATAGTGCACTGCTCGCAGTGATCTCATAAAAGACCGCGAGAGAGAAAGGTACTAGACCTTTTTTTGTCTTGCTGCTGTACGTTGTTCGTGCGGCAAAACTGCCTCTAGTGTAATATATGCTTACATAATAAAGATCAGGGGGCGTATTCAAAATCGACAACCTTGGGATAAAATGTACTCTTTTCGCCGAACTAAAAAGAAGGACTAGTAGTGTTTTTAGTGTATGTGTACCGATTTAATAGTAATAATAATAAACTTAAAAGCGAAAAATAAACAGTTAAAAAAAGTTAGACCGACTTCAAAAAAATAATAAAACTCACTAAAAGTAACAAATATAAAAAATTATTAAAAACTAAGAAGTATATCATATTTAAATATGTTCTAAAAAAACTTAATGTTAATAACTAAAAAAACGCAGGGGCGATCATATCGACTTTCTGAGGGGGGCATGGCCTAAGAAGACGTGGGTGAGGTGGCAAAAAAAAATTTTTAAAGGAGGTTCAAATTTTTTGAAGAGCAATAAAAAAGGTCCTCTAACCTCTTTTTATGGTTTTCACCTTCCATTATTTTTATAAAATTACACAAAACCTCCTTCCCACGTATTTGAAAAGGTCCTCCCTCTTCAATTCCATCTAGGGTTGCCATTTTAGAAAACCAAAAGCGGGAGGTCATTGTCATGGAGTTAAAAAAAAAAAAAGTTTTTTTTCTTGCGCATTCGCCATTTCACCGTAAATTTAGAAATTTTATTACTTTCCTATATCCGCGAACAATACCAAACACTGCCAGGAATAATACCGCAGCGCCGCGCCGCTGCGTATTAAAAGCTAAATTAATAAACACGTGGTTCCGTTTTTGAAACCGATCACTGTGTTAATAGAGACATTTTGCACCTCTTAAAATAACAGACGTTTTTGGCGTCCTTATGGTTATCGTTATTAAACATAACGATTACGGCAGCAGTTTAAGACAGATATTTTGCAGCCTCTTTTAAGAAATTTATCTTGCGTCTGCGCTTTCGACACATAACCTTATTTTTGCCTGTGGTTCACCGATTTTAAAGTAAACGAAAAATCAGTATTTACTTTTATTCTGCATAAGATATAAATTGATATTTAAATATATGCAAACAATACAGTATAAGCAAAACACAAAAAGTAAGGTTAAGTTTGGTAGTAGAATAAAAAGCAAGTGTGCCAGATTGTAACATCTAAATTAATTACTGATTTAGAATATCCGTAAAAGTGCAAGTCCTTTTGAATTTTTTAACACTATTTGATTTTTATTACTGCTATAGATTTTTCGCTAATTAGAGCCTTTGTATAAATGATATTTTAATTAATACGGCAATAAAATTTTAACCTTTTAAATAATTGATATTAAAATTTCTACAATCCGGCAACTACGCAGTTTAACAATAACGATAACGATAAGCTCTTCGGTATTCATCCGTAATTAAAGGAGTCCGGTATGGTTAATAACGATAACGGATCATGTTTGCGTTACTGCGCAGTCTCAGAATAACGTTAACCACAACGGAATTGCAAAATAAGGGGTGCAAAATGTCTCTAATGTCCGCGCCGGTGATTTACCGGAAGCGCTGTTGTCAGATTGTTTATAATAAATTATTACATAGTATAGTGACTTTTTTTATTTAATTTTTTAAATTTTAATCTGGTAGTAGGTAATGTTTGAAAAGCGGGAGTTTTTACTATTTTGTCGGGAGGCGGGAGACATGTCAGAAAAGCGGGAGACTCCCGCCCAAATCAGGAGGTTGGCAACCCTAATTCCATCCTCAACCTCACCCCTCGGACCAACCTTGGGGAGGGGACCCTTCCTAAATTGTCATATTTGCCATTACCCATGTATGAAACACAATAAAATAAAAAGGATGTCGCCCCCCCTATGACCGCTCCTGAATAAACGAAAGCTTTTATACCTACTTTAATCACCATATTTTATAACCGGAATCCTTTTTTAGTAAGTTTTATTATTTTTTGATGAACTTGTTGACTAGACTAATTTAACCTATACGCGTGTTGCAGTAGAAACAGAGCAGACAAAAAGCCAAATATGCCACATAATTTTTTTTTATCTTTGGACAAACCACGAAGGCTAAAAGCCTAAATACTAGCTTACCGTGGGTTTCTTAAACGAGGGTAAGAGGGAGTTTGTTGACACGGGACTTAAATACTTGAAGATTTGGGGGAAGGAAAGACCTCCGCAGGCAGCTGGTTCCACAATCTATAAACTCTAGGGATAAAAGAACGAACAAAGTGGGAAGTTCGGGGCCTATCCAGTTGGACCGTATAGGGATACATACGCGCGGAACCACGAGTTTCTCTGTTGGGAACCGTGAGTGGAGGAACTATACTGGACAATTCTTCAGAGCAGAAGCCATGGAAGTACCTATAAAATTATTTTTTGAATCTGCAATAACTCTTTCCAAAAAAACATTATTTCTCTTCTATATAGTTTGGATAAAAAGTTGCCTTTGAGCTCCCCAGAATATTTGGTTAAAATGGCCTATATAAGATAAATTATTTAATGATAAAAATGTGGCCATTTTTTAAAAGCAAAAATGTAGTTGGATTTCAGAGAGTGCAGACCTGTTTTTAGAAAATTAAAACTTCAATAATATTTCGTTATAAAATGGGATTTAAAAAAATTTGCTAATTTATTTATAAGGTCTGTGATAAGGTCCCGAAAAATAAATATTTAAAAATGACTGTTGGTTACCCAAATCAGAAAAAAATATCAGGGAGGGACAAAAAAATGCAATACAGTGTATTCTAAGCAACCCAATACAGGGGTGGTCATATCGACTTTCTGAGGGGGGCATAGGCCGAGAAGAAGTGTGTGAGATGCCAAAAAACAAAAATCTTCAATTTTCAAATTTTTTGAAGAGCAAAAAAAGCCTTCACCTATTTTTATTCTTGTTCTTTCATTCTTTAATTTATAAAATTACAAAAAACTCCCACGTATTTGAAAAGCAAAAAAAAGAAGGTCCTTTTTCAATTCCATGATCACCCTAACTCCTCGTTAAATGCCCAAAATGCCCATATTTGCCATTACATATAAATGAAATACAAAGGATGTGGCATTAAAGGGAGGAGCCATGGCCCCTATGCCCCCCTATGACCGCCCCTGACCCAATAGATATCTGGCAACATTGTTAGTTAGTCCTAAATTTGACTTTATTTGTTTTTAAGTACGTCAAGGACAATAATGTTATAATCTTGTCTAAAAATACGATAGCACTAAAATTAAAAAGTTCATCTTGCACCACATCGCAAAATTTATTGGCCAAGTCGTGATCTTGCTTAATGTATTACCAAAGGCGATGCGAAATGACTATGCAAAGAATTTTTTAATTTATTTACGCAAAAAACCGTACATAAACTAGAAAAAAGCCGGAAGTATAAATTTGTTCCCAACTAAATGGGAATTTAAAAAATATATTTTTTATTTTTTAAAAATGCAGTGGCCTACTATTTTTTTTTGTTAAAAAATATTTAACTTAAATCCTTCATAGACGACAATGGTATTTTTTCTTACATGCCAAAAAATGTATTTTGATGCAAAGGGGGCCTACCTCTAATTTTTGTCTAAATTGGTGTAAAAATTATTATAAATATTTTTTTTTTTAAATTTTACACCTCGTAGTTTAAAAACTAAGACGTTTAGGACTTATGTTCAAATGACGTTTTTTTCCTAATTTTTATTCTATTATCACCCCTCAAAGTTAAAATATATATTTTTTATTTTTTAA
>JACEGR010010215.1:0-20388 GCA_014170235.1 Listronotus bonariensis
CATTGGAAAAATGGTAGTGCCGCTTTGGGTTCGTTAATGACTGGAAGCGTCCAGAAGCATCTTTTACAATAAAGATGATTTGTTGAGCATTTTAAGAGAAACACAGTATCATTCAATATCTGTGCATTGCCTATCGGTAGAAGACATTTTGTACATCTTTGCTTGCCTTTGAAAAAGCATCATTTAAAATTATTAAAAGAATTTTGTTAATTTTTTTCCTGTTTTTTTTTGTAATTTTTCTTTCATGCAAAACTTTTTTTTGCTTTCTTTAAGTTGCCCCTGCTAGTTAACTACTTAAACTATTTTTGTGAAAATTTTACATAAACACAAAAGAAGGTACAGGTAGAGAAACAACTTTGTATGGTATTTTTGGGTATTTTAAATATACTAAAAATCTTAAATAAAATCTATTATTTTTTACATTGGTTATAAACTCACCTTTTATACGCTAGTAGTAGTAGCATAGCCAGAAGCACTCGGTCTTTCTCATTGCTGCAGCAAATCATAGAGAGTGAACCCTTCTTTGATAGGCAAAGAGGTAAATGCACCTGAAGGTACTTTCTAAATATTTTTTAGGGTTCTCCGGGATTTCAGTACTTGGGTTTTTGTTTTTATTAAAAAATTTACCAGATCATAATCTGAATGTAAAAAAAGCACTGCTGAAAACCTTCCTTAGTCCCCTTTCTATGACAATTACTTCCTTTAACACATCTTTAGTAGCTGTGTGCCATATTGCATAAACAAGGCCTATACAATATTATCCTTCCTTACTAGAAAACGCTAAGTGCCAATTAAACCATTTTTGGAAAAAAGCTAAGTGCCAATAGAGCTACTTTTAAAAAGAGGCTAAGTAGGTAACCAAGACAAAATAATATGTAATGTCCTACATAACAAATGAAACAAACTTTCTTCTTAACCTATTTAACTATTACTGAACTTATCTCTAGCAAGGGGTACCTATTTCTAACGAAACATATTTATTACTGACATAAATTTGTATAAAAATCTTTGAACTTTTCATCTAAAAAAAGGTATCATGGAAAGTAAGTTCTTCTTCTTATCAGCTTTTATATCTGCAGGCTTTTCATCTGTTATCAGCTCGACTTTCTTTAGATCTTCTACCGATTTTCCTTTTTTGAACACTGTTACTAGCTGCCAGTCTTTCGCTTCGCTAAATGTTTTTTTACCTCCACTCTACCATTAGCGCTGTATGTTATCATACACACTTTTGATACATTTAAATTCTTAGTATTAATTAAAGAATCACAAACCGACTGAAACTGGAGGAATTTGCGTTTTACCATTTCAAGCACTTCAAATTTTCTGTTGTGCATTGCAGACACTCTTTTAGTTCGCTGGGAACCAAAGCCTTACAACATTTCTTTCTCTTCTCAATGAGAGCAAAATTCCTGTCGCAGGGTAGAAAACTGTGCCCTAATACAAGAAATGTATGTTCTATCTTTACAAATAAACCAATAGCTACCAAGTACATGAAGAAAAAAATAACATTAACGTTTTTGCACAGTTTCATCACAGCAATAGAACTTTGTGAAAAGATGCAATTTTTGTTCTCCGGATAATTCTTTGCAACTGTATCGACACTTACAAACGACCTAAAAACAAAATATAACTAAATAGAAAACGGGTAAACATGAAATCTGAATGCATTAACTAACTGCTGGTACAGGAGGTCGTTTCTCTGCTTTTTCTCTCAATGTTCCAGTTTTGTATGCTTTTCCACTGATCCGTAACTTTTTTGTTTTCTCAATAAAGGCCCTAAACTACTTTTTCGCTAACTAACACTATTATTTGCAGGGTTTTCCATGTTTCCTGCCAAATTAATAGAGCACGTGCTAACAACACCGTTACCGGTTTAATACTGGAAAAATTATCGCATAATCTAAACAAAATGTTATGATACACGTAGTTTAGGTTTGGCACTTAGGCCTCTTTTATGCAAGCGTTTTTTGTCGCCTGTCGCGGTACGACAAAAAACGCGGCGTTTCTTGGCTTCTTTTTAGGCCTCTTTTATGCATGCGTTTTTTGTCGCCTGTCACTTGGCGACAAAAAGCGATGCGTCCCGCTTTCAAATTAGATCAGTTGCAAGTGGACCAAATAACGGGGTTATTATAATAAAAATGAATCCGGATATTACGTTTTTTATATACAAAAATTTTATTAAAAAAGACGACAGCGACGTTGGGATGTGCATCCAATTAATAGCGTGATGTTGCTGGGGCGGGGCAGCATCTACCCGTGACTCTTTCTCAGGGTCCTGGTGGTTTTCCAGGACTGGGAGCGGACTGTGCCCCGTTTCTTGGGTTCTATAGTTCAACGATGGGAGATCCATTGCCCTGGTGATCTTATTGGATTGATATCGCTCCTGATGGGCTGCCAAGGCGACTTCTCGAGCTGTCCTACGGTCTTCCAGGAGGCCCCGTACCGTTTCGCACATCGTTGGAGTCGGGGAAAAATCGGTCACGTATCCCTCGGGAACCCAGGCTGGTGAAAATCCCTCTATACATTCCCCTCTGGGCGCTGCTCTGGCTGCTTTTTGATGATCTGTACCGCGTGCACGACGATTTTCGGCTTTGCGGCCGTTTGCGGCTCTACTGCAGAGTCCCCGACACTTCCACCTGGGTCGTCTGGGGCGGCACAGTGATTGGAGGCATCGTCACTGCAATAACACTCCCGCAGCATGGAAGAGGCAGTGGTGGATATAGTCATGGGGGTCCCTCGGGAAAACTCGATTTTGGGGGGTGACCCCTGTTGGATTTGGCTCGGGTTGGTCTTGTTGGTTAGGGGAAGGTGGTATCTTGCTTCCTGTGCATACTAGACTAGGGGTCAGCATCTGGTTTAGATGGTAGACCTCGTCAAAGTTGTCCTTGTTTAGCTTGACGTCACAGGGTGGAAATGGAAAATTCGGAACCATATTTTCCCTATTGACCCTTGCTGGATTTTCTTGTTCTTTGGCTTGTTGGACAGCTTGATATGTGCTCTGTCCCGTCCCATACCCCGGAATAGGGGTCAGCGTCCCGGTTCCCTGATACAGCGCTCCTTCGGGATGGCGGTTGGAGGTGAGCATCTGACGCCGATACTCGGCGGCGCCGGCGGCAGTAAAATATTGATTAGCTGGAAGCGGACACTCTATAGCTTCGAGGGCCCGTCGGCGTCGTTGTAGGCGTCGCTTGATGGTCCGGGACTTGACCATTGTAACAGAAGGATCCATGCTAGTTGGGTGTCCAGGGGGTCTGGTTCTGGGGGTCGGATGGATCTGTCGGTTTATCAACAATTGGGGGTTACTAGCGTCGGTAGGGCGGCGCCTCTTTGGGGCCACCGAACCGAGACCGTCTGAATCCCCGCGGTCGGAGGTGGTGGTGACCACGGGGTTTTGCACCTGTTCAGCGGGGCGGCAACTCTGGGGCGCCACCGGGCTGAGGCAGGGGAGTCCTTCTCGGACCCAGCTGTCGTCCCCCGGTTCACATGCGACACTTCACTCATTTTGTTGACTTGCTAGGATTTTATTTGTTTTTAAGTTTGTTTTAATAAAACTATTTCCTTTACCATAAACCTTTTATTGATAAAACCAACGGTTTGACAAGATCTGTATCAGTTTAAGTATTTAATACTTTTACTTTAATTTAAATAATTCAACAAGTTATTTTTTTCTAAAAATCACAACAAGGGAAAAAAGGTCTCCGTATTTTGGTGTTTTAGAAGGTTGGCTGGACTACTCCCCTTTTACTTAAGCCCATAAATTAACCCCGTTAATTTAACTACTTCCTGGACCCACCCGTAGTAAGAAACCCACGAGGTCCCACCTCGCAAACACAACGGGAAACCGTCCCGCAAAAGAAAAGGAAAAGAATGAGGATCCGCCTCACCAAATCCCACGGCCCTAGGCCTAACACCCCTTACTACTTGGTCCCCTTTAACCCACAAGTCTCTTTAACTTGTGTTAAAATATCAGCCGCCGGTCAAGGCGGCCGTAGCCCACCAACACTCCTTGCTAACACCAAACACAACTTTACACAAATTTACAATAAATATTTAACAAATATTTTAACAAGTATTTACAAATAAAAAGGAGATCCCTTTGAATTTAAACTTTAACTTTTAACACACTTTACAGAAAAAGAGAAAAATAAAATCTTTACAAATCACAAATGGCAAGCACACTAGTTCCCGCAGGAGACGACAACCGAGCTGGTTACTCTCTGAGTACCGAGAATGAACTGTCGGGATTCCGTCACAAGCGCAAGACTTCTCAAAGGCGCGTATTATACACTTCACGAAGAATTAAGACTCGACAGCCAGAAATTTTCGATAGGCTCATTTGATGAGCTACGTGAAAAGCTAAAAAGCACTCTTATTACAAATGTGCAGTTGGTTGGGGATTTGCGTTTGAACCAGGGGAAAACAAAAAAAGTAGACCATTATTGAGAAAATAAGTGTAATAACAGTGTAGAACTACAGTAGACAGATAGACATACATTTATTTAAGGCAATGATATTAAAGATTCTGCTTCTGACATAATGGAATCCACTGATTCTGTCGGAGAAGTTGCTGGTATGCCCACACTCTCTACAGTATTACTGTAACTTTGAGTACCGCCACTACTATTAAATGGAGAAAATGTGAACTCCGATGATACTGTAGGGGTAGGGTAAGATGTGTGTGAAGGCCCAGGTGTTACTGCAGAATATGACGTTCGTAACGGCCCAAGTGATTCTGTAGAATATGATGTTTGTGCAGGCATTGGCGTATTGAAACGTGTATGGAAAATTGGCCATAACTGGATATTGCTGTGGCTGTTGAGGGGGAGTAGAATTTGAAAAATTATGTGCGTCTTGGTTTGGTTTTTTCTTTGTGTAGCGAGTTAATAATTGCATCACATCTATTCGGAAATATATTTTTTCATCCTAAGTGAGTGTATCTAAAGGCGTTTGCAATGATCTGAAGAAGGCCGTATCTTCGGTTTCGTTGTTTGGTTGGTTTTGCATAGGTGCTGATGCTTGCTTGATCTGGGAGTCCATATAAGTCATTAATTTTTTTCTAAAGCAGATTTATTTCCTCTAAACTGAGTACTCCTACTAGGAGTAACAGGTGTTTGACTTTTCCTGTTCATATTTATTAATTGTCTATCTTGCATATCATCAGGATTTTGTGATAGATCGAGATCATCTTGGCTCTCTTGTAATGTATTTGTTAGTGAAGTTTCTGTCTGACAAGAATCAGTCACCTTCCCTAAGAACTCTAATTGCTTCGCATAAATGTATGTTTTTACAGGTGTAGCTAGTTAAGGGTTGTAAAGGTACAAGGTACTTTTGAAAAGGCCTTTATTAAAATTTACACACAATATACTTATTAACAGAACACAAGATAAATTGGAACTAAACTTAAATCTATTACAAGCCTACTATTTATATATTATTAATTGCTAACGTTGCATTTTTAGCTGGGTCATCGATGAGTGCAATTCTGCTGATCTGGTGGGTTCAAGAAACTATAATTTCTCCATCCCCTGGGGAAGTTTTGTAAGGGACGAACAAAACTGGCCTTGCATCTTCTTTGGTTTTGGATGGCTCTTCATCGGAATTCTTCTTTTTCCAGATTTGCTTTATTTTGTAACCTGCAAAGATCAAGAGTATAGTAATTGAAATATAAATGGGTGTCATCCAGAAGTGGGTATGATGATTTGTCCATGATACCATTTCGATTGGTTGCAAATGTTCTTCTTCTTTGGATAGTTTATGAAGTTCATCGAGGGGAATCTTGTTCAATTTCAGTGGTTTTAACTTAATCTGCTCCTGAATGGCTGCTGTTCTTACTTTTGGTAAAGTTAATGGTTCTTCCTGGATAGTTGTTCGAAAATTTATAAAGGCTTCGTTGTTTGTTCGAAACTCGCAATTTGGTGGTACTTTAACAAGAAATGT
Organism: Listronotus bonariensis; assembly: GCA_014170235.1. Lineage (NCBI taxonomy): Eukaryota > Metazoa > Arthropoda > Insecta > Coleoptera > Curculionidae > Listronotus > Listronotus bonariensis. The sequence continues at coordinate 5,938 of JACEGR010010215.1, forward strand.
TCCTTTAAGAACCATAAGTTTCGACGTTGAGCATTCTGTTGACACCTTGGTTTCATGGGGGAATATAGCAATGTAGAAGGCTTCTGTCATTTCTTGAATAAAGGTGGTGTTGATGGAGATCGGTATTTTTTGACAAGGAGCTTCGGAGTTGGTAATCTGGAGAATTTGAGTAATACAATCTTGTTGGTTGGTGTTTTCTTGTAAAAATTGCTCGGGGCATAGGTACTCGGGCCCATTTCTTCTGCAGGATACATCCATGTATTGGTAAAGTTCGTAGTTTAAGGCTAAGTACAGGGCAGGTGGAATGATAGTTGTTTGGTTTAGTGTAGGTATGGAGAAGAGGTGAAAATAGGAGAACGGTTCTGAATGTATAATTGGGAAGTGTAGAATAAAGACGAGTGTATTTCTTGCAAAGTAGCCGTCTACGGTGATGACGTCGTAGTATTTTGCCAGATCTTAATCTTGAGTATACAGGGTGATTCACGGTCGATGGTAGGTTAGACGTTTATGGAAAACCAAACGCAGAATTTTTCTGAAAATTTAGCATCTTACATTTTCTTACCTGTTCTATCGATCTAAAATATTTTCAGCATTGCGACGTTGCCGGTTCTATCAAAAAGTCCTATAAACTTTATTTTTTTTAATGGAACACCTCCTATATTAACAAGTTTTTATATTCGCCCTGTTATTATAATACTTTTTTGTTAATATTGTCCAATACCTATCTCTATCGGTTTTCGAGGCCTGGGTCTTTTTTAAACCGTTGTCCAAAATTGATAAATTACCAGTAGTTTTCCCCAACGTGCTTTAACCAACGTCGATTTAGAGTTTTATGCTAAAAAAATAAAATATCAAATTTTCGGGGAGTATTTATGAAAGATTGTCTACCTCTTAGGATTCGCAAAAATGAATCAGGGATTATTAACCTTGACAACCATTCAGGACCTGGAACACATTGGACTGCTTATAAAAAACGTGGAGCAAATATTTTGTATGTTGATAGTTTTGGTAATTTAAAACCACCTCTTGAAACAGAAATATATTTTAACTTAAATGGATTTTCTAACATATTTTATAATCACATGCAATATCAATCGTATAACACCTATAACTGTGGACATTTATGTTTAAAATTTTTATATCATTCTTCATGATAATAATAAATAGTTGCACCAGGGTGTTTTTGTTTTATTTATAATCAAGCTGTTAAGTACAGTTAAAATGTCTTATACTTTATAAATATATATATCCACCTATAGTATTAAACGAAAACGAAGATTATGTTTTAGGTATTATAAATTTTGAAAGCTATAACTCAATTCCAAATATTGATAAGACAAATAATTAATTTCATTTTAATAAAAATGAGGTTATTGAGCTACCAGAAGGGTCGTACGAAATAGAACATATATCCAAATATCTTAAGGACTATTTAAAACTCCATTGCAAAGAAGACGATCCAGTGACATTATCCATAGAGGCCAACCATAATACACTTAAATGTGAAATTACATGTAACAAGTCAATCGATTTTACAAAAAAATTCCATTGGTAGTTTGCTAGGTTTTGGTAAACAAGTACTAGAACCAAATAAAACACACATTTCTGAAAAACCTGTAGATATACTGAAGGTTAATGCTATAGTAATAGAATGTAATTTAATAACAAATTCCTATAATAATGGAAACTTGGTTCATGTAATTCACATGTTTTACCCCACAGTAGCACCTGGTTTCAAAATTAATGAAAAGCCTACAAAGGTTATCTATCTACCAATAAACACACGATATATTGATGAAATTTTACTTAAAATAAGCGATCAAGATGGAAATCTGATCAATTTTAGAGGAGAGCTTATAACAGTCAGACTACATTTAAAAAAATTCTCCTAATTAAAAAAAAAGGTATTTGATTGATAACTCTTTACATTTACCGGATTATTATCTTAAAAATCATACAAAACAGTATAATACTAACATACCCAAAGAAGAATCAAACAGTGTACAACGACAGCTTAAAGAACTAACATCAGAAAGAAAAGCATTTCTTATCTCGTTAGGGTTTAAGCTGAAAAAACTAGTGTTGTGATCGCTCGAGTCAAAAACCGCTCGAGTACTCGATTATTGAAATAACCGATATCACTAGAATGATTCTCAAAATTACGATTACTTAAGCAATTTGAAAGTAACAGAGATTTAAATATAGCATTTAGAAGTTGGGAGCTACATGAGTATCCACAACTACAAAAATCTAAAAATCACACCTGGGCTGTAAAAAGTTCAAACCAACTTGAAAAACCACGTTTTATTGTAATTGGTTTTCAAACAGATATGAAAAATTGTCTAGCAAAAATATGAGTAAATTTACTTATTTAAATCTAACAAACTTAAAAGTCTATTTAAATTCCGAAGTTTATCCGTATGATAACCTTAATTTGGACTTTGATAAGAATAAATTTGCTATTCTTAATGATATGTATGTGCAGTTTCAACGATCTTATTACTATAAGAGGCACAGTGATTCATGTTTTGCTCCATTAGACTTTAAAGCTCAAGCTCCGTTAATAGTTGTTGATTGTTCGCGGCAAGGAGAAGACCTCTTAAAATTAGGCAGTGTCGATATACGCATAGAGTTTGAAACAGATAAAACAGTTCCAGCAAACACAACAGCGTACTGTTTAATTTTACACGATAAATTAGCCAGATACAATCCATTTACAAGTACAGTTAAAGTGATTTAGAAAAAAATATGTATATCGTTGACGTTCAAGGTTTCCAATATAAGGATAGTGATTTTATATGTAAAGAAATAGCAATACTGAATACGTACAATGGACGAATTTTTTACCGATTAGTTAAAGAGTCACACCCGTTCAGCGGGATTCAAAACAGTATGGCAGGAAGACACATCGATTGGACCACTAAAAATATTCATGGACTGTCCTGGGATCTGCTGAAGAATTGTAATTATATTCCTATTGAAAATCTTTATTCTTTTATAAAATATGTAATAAGGCCCAATGAGTTCGTTTATGTAAAAGGTATTCAAAATCAAAAATGGTTACAAAATGTAATTTCTAATAAAATCATATACTTAACAAACTTTGGATGTCCAGATTTAAATAGTCTAGTAGCAGAGCAAAATTTTAATAAGTTTCATTGTAAAAATCACGTTTTTAACAATTTAAAATGTGCAAAACAAAATGTGTATGTTTTAAGAAATTGGCATAGTAATTTTTTAAAAGAATTTTATTAAAATCATATATTTAATAAACTATTTTTTTGTATCACTTTCTAGATCTATGTAAATAAAGAGAAGCCTAATTTAAGAAAAGTTTTTTATTTATTTATTCATGTTTATGGGACCAAAAGAAAAAAATAACATCAAAATTTAAAATGAATTTATTAAAACAAAACTAAATATAAAAATTTAAGAGGGGTGTATATCAGCTGATCGAATCCGTTTTCATAAACAGTCGGAATACACCGCATTTGATAAATCCGGCAACCCAGCTGCCATAGAGCACTACACCTGTACGCCTAAGTTTAATTCATAATGGCCGAAATCCAGTCACCCAGCTAAGTACGGCACGCGGCTTCTCTATTTTTCGACTCTGCTTAGAGCTGGGCCATGCGTTAGAGTGGCTCAGCTGTATAAAATACATGAATTCGCAGACACGCAGACATTACTTACATGAGCTATATTAGAAGCGCATGCCGGGTAAAGAGCATGTTTATGGGACCAAAAGAAAAAAAATAACATCAAAAATTTAAAATGAATTTATTAAAAACAAAAACTAAATATAAAAATTTAAGAGGGGTGTATATCAGCTGATCGAATCCGTTTTCATAAACAGTCGGAATACACCGCATTTGATAAACCGGCAACCCAGCCGCCATAGAGCACTACTACACCTGTACGCCTAAGTTTAACTACATAATGGCCGGAAATCCAGTCACCCAGCTGGCACGGCACGCGGCTTCCTCTATTTTCGACTGCTGCTAGAGCTGGGCTTACAAGTGTTAGAGTGGCTCAGCTGTATAGAATACATGAATTCGCAGACACGCAGACATTACTTACATGAGCTATATTAGAAGCGCATGCCGGGTAAAGAGCGATAAGGACAGGCCGCGGGATTAACAAATTTGACATAGTATTTGTACAGGGTGTTTGGTTATATTTTTAAACGGGGATTACACACGCTTTATTGTTTGAGATAAAAAAATATTTTAAGTACAAAAGTTTAAGGGTTTCATAAGAACCGCCAGAATTTGCTTAAAAAATAATCAAATGAAAGCCGCTAAGTAAAGAAATAAGCATTGACTTTTTTATTTAAATGGAACACCATAAATATTTTAAGTTTCTTGGTAAGGGTATATTACCTGTTTTCAAAAATATATATTTTGTTTATGTTTGATCACCAGTTACCGCAGAAAATATCTCTGAATCCGAGAAAAGTCAGCCGCTCTGATTCATAGGCAATTTAGGATGGGCGGCTTTGGTTTTATTTTGTTTCTTTAAATATGGCCTTTCTGTTATTTGGTTTGGTTAAAATAAAGGAATTGTTTAAAATAATAAATATTTTAATGAAACAAAAATGGAGCTACATGTCTTTGTTATTATTTTTTTACTTAAAGAATTTAAAAGTATACAGGGTAGCGTACCACAAACGCTTTAGTTTCTTTATAAGAACGGTGTTGAATTATAAAAATATTTAAATAAATATGTTTCTAGTGGCTTAAAAGAAAAATAACTTTTAAAAATCATAATTTATACACATAAAAGGATACTTTTGGAATGAAATTGCTAAAAAAGATTTATATCCATCAGGGTTTCTAAATGAAGTACTTTGTATATCAGATCAGATTTATAGTGGATAATAGGAATAAAAATAGGGTTAGTTTTTTTACCCATATACAAAAGGTATAAGATTTTTAGGATATTGAGGATTTCTGACTAATTCATGATAAAAACAACATTTAATAAAACCTACTGTACCTATATTGAGTGTTCAGGAAACCATAAAGAACCCACCAATAGAGCGGTAACTGCGTTATCGATTTTTTTAGCAAAACAGCGCCCTCGCGTGTGTGGACTAGCAACTAAAAAAGCCCGCCGTACGTTTAAAATTCGATTGTATGGTTTATTTTGCCTAATACTTATAGTGTCTGGGCCAGTAATAAAATGGACTTTATAATAAAAACTCTTTTAAAACATTTTTAGGGGAGTTCCTTTTGACGAATGTACCACGAATATTCATACCGCCATATATGGAAGCGGCGCTTTCTCCCAGTCTGTCAATGTCAAATGTTTCGGGTGTCGGACTGGGCGAACGCGTCACCTTTTTTGTCGGACAAGTTTACCACAATGTTTTATATGCAATTTTTAAATATTGTGCCAAAAATGGTAAGGGTTACAGTTATGAAACCAAAAGACTCAAACACATGTTTCGGGTATCGGACTAGGCAGGTTTCGTGACTGTAACCCTTACGATTTTGGCACACTGTTTAAAAACTGCATGTGGTAAACTTGTGCGACAAAAGTTTTGCCCAGTGCGACACCCGAATCATTTGACATTGACAGATATAAATATTCGTGGTGGACTCGTCAAAAGAAGTCCCCCTAGAAAGGTTTTAACATTGTTTTTATCATAAAATCCATTTCATGGCCCAGGGTCTAATAGGATCAAAGATCGAAATCCAGTCAATGTCGTCTTTTTTATTTATTAATAAAAAAACACGAAGTTGACTTTATTTCGATTTTTGGTAACAACATTTCATAAACACCAGGACAAAAAAAGGTAAACGCACTTCATCAATACATACATAATTTATTCAATACAAGTCCAATTTACAAATATTTACAAAATACATACAAATTAATGAACAGCATATAAAAACAAAATTATTTATCTTTTGTATATCTTTTTTATTGTTCTCATATTTTTTTAGTGCCATACATTTAATCGGATCAATTAACTTTTTATCCGTTTGTCTGTTTACATACATAGCAAATTTAGTATCCTTGCCACAGGCAATGCGATTCACTTGCCGGCACCAAAAAATAAAGAACATTTTACAATAAAATGTAACACAATTTCATCAAAATTGGGATGTAAATGACACCTGAAACACTTAAAGTTTACTATTTTCACTAAATCCTTTTTTAAAATTTGCGAAATATTTTTATTATGGCACAGTCGGGGTATCATGAAGAAAAGATAACTTAAAGCTCTTCCAAGAGTCAGATAAAGCAAATTGCTAGGAGCAGTCAACTTGGAGTTAGGATATTGTCTAGCCTCAATAAAATCTACGTCCTTATTATTAATATTACCACTAGGAAAAATATTATTTAAACAAAACTTACAATTTGTTTTCTTTTTCAATACTTTTGCCATATAGCCAGCAACATACTGTACTGTACATCGAGAAATTTTCGTTTTTCTAATAGGTACAGTATGTTCTGGTACAGGCGCAGTATCCTGTGAAGCGTTAAATTTTAATGAAATGTTACCAGTCAAAAAGAACGTAGATCATTTAGAGCACCCTCATGTTGATCTTCTTCACAATTCGCTGAGGGCGAGTGTGAAGACATGAAATTATTCACAACAAGTGCTTTAAATGATTTTGAGAAGTGACTTGTGGAAGGATTTATATTTCTTATTCCATGACTGCGAATAGAGCCAAAAAATTTTCCAAGCAATCTTGATTCAATTCACGAAGACAAATATAATAGTTTTTATTTTTCTGCAATAGGTTCTTTTTGATTTGAACGAATCCTTTCAATGTAAATATAAGATTTTTTACGGACGGTACCTTAACAAACTGATGTTTTTTGCTGCAATAAAATTCTGCAGTTTTTAGGCTTTGAATACATTTCTTCCAAAAACTCTCATGTCCTGAGCTTGCAGTTAAGGCCCCCTTCATTGGTTTGCTAACTGGTGCTGTTTTGCAATGTGAATTACAGCTGTCAAATAATTCGTCTATAAAAAGAATAACAGCACCAGTCTCTTCTGCTTCTCTTGGAAGACTATGTTCTCCTTTGATATCTGGAAATAAAAATATAAAATAAATAATCAGTCTATTAAAAATAGTTCTAGAAAAATGATGAAAAACTCATAAAGATTTGTTTTCACTTTATGAAAAAAGAAAGTTAAAAACCCCTTTTAATCTGTGCTGCCCATAGTACATCTGTATTTCTCTCTCACAGTAAAGTGAAAATCTAAAATGCTTAATAGTTTTTCATTATACAAGGTGGTCCAGATCTTAACCAAGAAATTTTTAATCACGTATTTTACGTCAAAATAAGCCTTAGTTTGTCATATACACATATGTCGAGAAATGCTTCCTCTCCGCGATATAGGGTGTTAAAATAATTTAAAAAAATAATAGTTTAAAAAAACTAAAAAAAACACGCTTTTATATGCAACCGAACTAAAAATTAGAACATAATTTTTCATTAAAAAATATTTTCACTTCAGAGTAAAAAGCGTGGGGTGCTTAATATATTAAATGTTATAATTATTATATTTGCCAATATCTATGAGGGAAAAGTTATGAAAAAATAGTAAAATGCACCCCACGCTTTTACTCTGAAGTGACAAATATTTTTTTAATGAAAAATTATTTTCTAATTTTAGTTCGGTTGCATATAAAAGCGTGTTTTTAGTTTTTTAAACTATTATTTATTTTTCATTTTTTAGTTCGATATGCATGTATGTATGTATGTATGTAAAAATGCTCCAGTTTATTCACTAAAAAATTCCTCGCCATTTTGTCAAGAGTAGCTAAAGTTCCTGAGAAAAGTTTGGGATGTTGCCAAAAGATGGCAACACAGGTGTTGTTTTTATAATATAAAGGAATTTTTTATCCTGGCGATCCTAACCAGGATAACGGGATACTGTTTGCAGATTATTGCATTGTCATGGGTCCTTAATACGTGTGCAAAGTTTCAAAGAAATCGAATAGCTGGAAGTTGGTAAAAATTAGGCTCAAAGATTCCGTTACATAGATAGATAGATAGATAGATGGATAGTTACAACCCAAGTTAATAAAAGCGTGTTAAAAAGGTTTTTATTAGTAACTTTTTACTGTTTGAAATATTTCTATAAAATTTGGGACATAGGTTTTAAACATCAAGGAGCACTTTTTGCACAAAATAATTATTTTTATTCCACCAGTGGCGTCCGTACTGCATCAAGACTTAATATTTTTAGACAAAAAAATGATACGTCAATGGTTTATTAAAAATAAAAATTACTCTTAAAACCCTTATTTAATTTAAGTCAATTCGGCCTCTTGACTTTTTACGCATGAGGCATCGTTTCCGAGTAAAAAGTAAAACACATTCTCATGCATGAAGAAATCGCTAAAATTTAGTATATAATTGCTACAAAAACCGTGGTATGTTTTTTATTACTATCAAATTTTAGCGATTTCTTCATGCATGAGAATGTGTTTTACTTTTTTACTCGGAAACGGTGCCTCGTATGTAAAAAAGGCAAGAGGCCGAATTTGATTTAAATTAAATAGGAATTTTAAGAGTAATTTTTTATTTTTGAATAAACCAGTGGCGTATCATTTTTTGTCTAAAATATTCAGTCTCGATGCAGTACGGACGCCACCAGTAGAATAAAAAATAATTATTTTATGCAAAAAGTGCTCCTTGATGTTTAAAACGTATGTCCCAAATTTCATAAAAATATTTCAAGCAGTGCAAAAGTTATTAATAAAAAACCTTTTTTTCTATAATTTTAACACCCTGTATCTCGTAGAGGAAGCATTTCTCGACATATGTTTACATGCCAAACAAGGGCTTATTTTTGATGTAGAATACGTGATTCAAATTTCTTGGTTAAGATCTGGACCACCCTGTACTTCAAATCAAAAACTAACCCCACTTAGCAATCCTGGTCATTAAACTCCCAACTGTAAAACTGAATACTTGTGTACAATTTTTCACTTTCATCTTGTTTATTTTGTTTCTTATGACATGTTGGTCTGTTAGCTTATTGCAAATTCTTAGCTCTTCTTCTCTATCCAAGTTATAAAACTGAACTATATGGTCCCATTTTGCCATTTTTATTTCACCATTAATTTCGATTTTCATATCCTTTGTTAATAAATTGTTCCTAAGACCCTTAACAAGATGTGGAATATCGAACAGTGGTATTATTTCTTGATCATTTATAAGGAATCCATGATACTTAAGGTCTGTATTATTTTTTTGGCACTGATCGGCAGTATCTTTAAGTAAAGAATTTATCGCTGCTCGATTTGCTGCTCCTTGGTCACATATAGTGCACACGACGTTTAGTCCTATTTTTTGACATTTTTTGATTATGTCAATTATTTGTTTTTTCAAAATGAATGTTTTTGCTGGCCCACTGGAAAAGGTAAACATTAATGGTTGTTTCCATCCTCTTGTAAGGCCTTTCACCATGAAAACATTCGCATGGTCAGCTAGGGCTGCCCTTCTACTACATCCTAAATCCTCAATACCATCAATGTAATCAGCCTTCTGATTGTACTGAACATTTGTGCTAAAAGCCATTTCATCAAATATTACAGCACAGTTTCGCTCATGTGGTTTCTCCATAGGTTACTTCTTTGTCCATGTTTGACTACAAAATTTACATGTGTTTAAATGGCATGTCCAAGATCCTATGTCATGCGTAAGTAGCTAATATAAGTTTGAGGTTATGTTGACTAGTTTAACCTAATGACGTAGCACCATCTTGTCGATATATTTAATAAACCATGTGTCTGCAACTAATGTCAATCAATAATATACCCTATTTCTAGGTTATGTCATACGTGAGACGCTAAGATAAGATTTTTATTACTTTAATTACTTCACCTTCACCATTTTGTCGATATTTGATTTCGTATATTTTAACGAATATTATTATCTGACATATTTTTAACCCAAGCCCCATATTTTTAATAATAATAAACCACGTGTCTGCTAGTAAAATTTGAGGTTATGTTGACAGTTCCAAAAGTTTAACCCTAATGACGTAGCACCATTTTGTCGATGTATTTAATAAACCACGTGTCTGCGAGCTTATGCCAATAAAATAATAACAATGGCCCTATTTCTAGGTTATGTCGCCGCATGCGTAAGATACATGCATATAAGTTTGAGGTTATGTTGACTAGTTTAACCTAATGACGTAGCACCATCTTGTCGATATATTTAATAAACCACGTGTCTGCAACTAATGTCAATCAATAATATACCCTATTTCTAGGTTATGTCATGCGTAAGACGCTAAGATAAGTTTGAGATTATGTTGACTAAAGTATATGACGCATGAAGCTAACTTACGATCGTGGGGCCCCCAGGGCTTAGACGTAAAGCCCTGAGCCCTAGGCGTAGGGCCAAAGGCTTATCCGTATAAATTTAGGCTATGTCATTTCATTCAACGCCTTATTTCTAGGTTATATTGACATTAGCATTATTTCACGCATGCGAAATGCCTTATCTCATACACGTAACCACGTGGTTCGCGAAATATGACAGGTGACAGCTGACAAGCGCCATTTTCTAAGTCACGTGTTATTTGACAGGTGACAGATGACTTTTGACAGATTGACCACGCCCTAAATATGGAGTTGCGCAAGATTCCTAAATATGACGTCAGAGATTTTGACATATGACAGGTGACAGATGACATTTGACAGATGACGTTTGACAGATTGACCACGCTCTAAATAACGCGTTGCGCAAGATTCCTAAATATGACGTCAGAGATTTTGACATATGACAGGTGACAGATGACATTTGACAGATGACAGATTGACAGATTGACCACACCCCAAAATAATGCGTTGCGCAAGATTCCTAAATATGACGCGCATGCGCAGTACCCTAAAATAGGCGTCGCCCAAGATTCCTGACGTCAGGCGTCGTGACGTCAGGTGTCGTGACGTCACTGTCTGTCGCAAGTGCCGGTATGACTACTATCTTAGCAACAGATTCTTTTAAGGCAGTAAACATTTTTTCATTTATTCCAGGCAAAAATGGAAGTTTGTTTAACAGATTAAGGCATGTTTTTGGATGGTAATTCAAACATTTTTGAGAGCAGTCGGTAGCCACAACCACTAGCTTTCAGAAGGCTAATAGGAATTTGGCATGATATAAATTTGTATGTGCAATCATTTACATACGTCCGAAGCTTTTCAAGGTTTTTAATGGAAAACTTCTCAGCATTTGCCAATCTTAGTTTAAATGACACAATTTGACGTTGACGATTTGCTACATTTTTGCAAGAAGATACTAACTTGTTATAAAATTTTCTGGCTTTTGGTGTTAAGTTAGCTTGACGAGTTTGTCCTACTTCTGCCAAAAGACTTCCATATTTGCGAGTACCTATAATAAAAAGAAAATTGTTATTACAATGGTCATTAGGGTGGTCCTTATTTAGGACATGTTTGAATTTTTTTCACATTAGTTCTAAACCGATTCCAAATAAATAAAAAAGTTTGTGCCAAATTGCAGCTCTTAATTTAAGATTAACCCGGCCTCACCACAGCCAAAGTTTTGAGTGGGATTAAGATGAAAAAATTCTGTTATTACTTTGGAATTTGTTAGGTTATGCACTAATGATCGGATCATATTAACAAACAATAATTTTTGTTGCAAGTTTAATGCTCTACAAAAAGGTTATTCGATACACAAATAATTATTTGCTCGCTCCAAGAGGTTTCTGATTTTAAATAACAAAAAAAAACAAAAGGTTTAAAGAAAATTTTATCAAAATTGGAGGACTTTCAAAAAAATGTTTCTCTTTTTTAAACTGTTAAATTTGCAACAAGAATTATAATGTGTCGATATAATCATTTCATTAATGTATAACCTAACAAATTCCAAAGTAATAACAGAACTTTTTCCATGTTAATCCCATTTAAAACTTTGGCTGTGGTGGGGCCAGGTTAATCTTAAAATTACGAGCTGAAATTTGGAACAGTTTTTTTTTATTAATTTATAACCGATTTAGGACTATCATAAAAAAAATCAAACATACCCTAAATAAGGAGCACCCGACTAGTCACAAACCTAAAATTCTAAGAAAAATAAGATACCCAAAATTAATTTTAATGTGTACCTGCAGTATGTGGTTTTATGTTCATTGGAATAGTTCTAGGTGGAGTCACATCCTTTGAGCCACCAGGCTCACCATATAATGGCTGAGTATCAGGAATATCTCCCATATCCTTTGAAGTGCTAGGCTTACAATACGAATGTTCACAGTTAATATCTGAAATTATAAAAAGAAAATTTTGTAGACAAATATTTCATAGAAACTGGCAAAACAGATAGTATTAAAGTGAATACAGTGTGTCTACGTAAGTTGGCGTCATATGGGAAACTTTTTTATTATTGATTTTACGAAAAAAGTTATTCTTTATAAAAAGTTCTGCATGGTCCAAAACCTAAAATACAATAATCAGATATCAAATTGTGTCAGTCATCTATGAGGTTAAGCCAAAATGTAATTTTTGCTCAAGAGTAAAGTACCTGTATTTTTGCTAATATCGCAAATTATTACAAAGAAAAGATGTTTATAATTTAAAATTACTTCCAAATATGCAATTTTGTTCATTTCCAAAAAAAGTTTTTTGAATTATTTTTTTCTGCGAAAATCAAGAAAATTTAAGTTTGTACATTAGGGCATTGTACATTCGGCTTGTTTTGATAACAATAAATTTAAAAGTTTATTTGAAACTGTCCTATGACATTTATAAGCATGAAATGTAGTGCATTAATGTACAGGGTTTTTATTTATATTTTGCCACTTATTTTCAACTATAACCAAGAAGGATAGAAAAAATGTCCCATATAAAGTTTTGTACTTTTTCTTCTATTATCTTTTGAGCATAAAAAAGGAACAAACGAACATCAAACACTCAAGAAAAATGAAGAGGCAGCCTTTTTTAAATGGAACACCCTGTATATTATGTCACCATTAAAAAGGTCTTTTAAAAGGCTTTACAAAAATATCACATTTAATATATCTATCTTTAATAGTTTCGGAAATATCGCCATTTAAATCTGAAAAATATTATTTGTAATTTCCACTATACCTACCTACAGGACTAAGCTTGACTGTAGATATAATGGAAATTACATGTAATATTTTTAGATTTAAATGGTCATATTTCCGAAACTATTAAAGATAGATATATTAAATGTAGTTTTTTTAAGCTTTTTAAAATACCTTTTTAATGGTGACATAATATACAGGGTGTTCCATTTAAAAAAGGTTGCCTCTTCATTTTTCTTGAGTGTTTGATGTTCATTTGTTTCTTTTTTTATGTTCAAAAGATAATAGAAGAAAAAGTACAAAACTTTTATACAGGACATTTTTTTTATCCTTCTTGGTTATAGTTGAAAATGAGTGGCAAAATATAAATGAAAACCCTGTACAAACCTACATTTTCACTATTATCACAGAAAAAAAATCAAAAATATATATTTTTTGTAAATAAACAAAATTGCAAATTTAGAAGTAATTTGTAATTCTAAACATCTTTTCCTGATAACAATTTTTGATATTAGCAAAAATACAGGTACTTTACTCTTAAGCAAAAATTACATTTTTGGTCAAACCTCGTAAATCACTAATAGAATTTGATATTTGATGGTTGCTTTTTAGGTTTTGGATTATGCAGAACTTTTTATAAAGAATAACTTTTTTCTTAAAATCAAAAATAAAAAAGTTTCCCATATGTCGCCAACTTACGTAGACACACTGTATAACTCATGACTGAAAAATATTATCAAAAATTAAATATTTTTATTTTTCAAACATTTTACTATAGGCAGATCCTCACTTATGGGTTTTTACCCAGGGTTTTTTTCTGCGGATCAAAACTCCTTGGGTTTTTGATTCACATTTATGCATCACTGATGTGGGTGAAAATGCAGGGTTTTGATACGTCGATTTTATTACCAAATCTGTTACCTACTGAAGATCTTTTTATCGTTTTTAGCTGTATACACGTAAAAATATAACAATAAATTGCCAACAACATAACAAAATATTACTAAAATCCAAAACCCACAAATAATCCACAAATGTCATGTCATCATGTCAATGTCATCAGCTGATGGGTGAAAAAACCCCATGACTCAAAAACGCAGGCTGAAAACCCACAAGTGAGGATCCGCCATAAAAGTTCATTATTTGGTTTATTACCTTTCATTGAGTCTGAGTCTTTCATAGTTGTATTCAAATGCTTGGAAGAGCAAGGTTGTGTAGCAAAAGTCGGTGGTTCTAGAACAGTATCTTCTCTAGATAAGATTTCTTTCCCTTCTTTTGAAGGACCAGGTGGACCAGACTCTGAAAAATAATTTTAATAATGAAGTTACCTCGGTGGTGATAAAAGACACAATTTCATTATCATCATATCATGTTTACATTTCATATTGGATACATGCACAATA
>JACEGR010010216.1:0-20382 GCA_014170235.1 Listronotus bonariensis
ACGACCTAAAACCGACATAAATAAAGCCAGGCACTATACTTATTAAGGAGTCCTTATCCTACTGTGTCCTGCGCAAGCTCAGATGTCAAAATAAGGCCGGTATTATTAGTGTCTGGCCTTATTTTACTGTGCAATAATGCTCTAATATTTTTTCCATTAGTATTACTGCTAAAAAGAGTATATGTATTTTTATATTTACACCTGTTTAATTCGTGTTTTTGAGTTTTAACACTCTGCTTAAGCCAGTCCCTAGCCCAACTCTTGACAAGAAGCGCTGTAAAATGCAGATATTTTTTGTAACGTCAACCTTTGACTAATGTTCAATTAAGTGGCAAAAATCATGGTTAGTTTAACCCATATAACATTTTTGCCGGCGTTGTACATTTAATTTACTGGCATTGCCAACACTCTTTAATGGCAAGGCATTGGCAAAAAGGTATCAAAAAGACGCGAAAGTGGGCAATTGGCCGTTATTAGGCCACGTGTTGCAGATAAAGTGATGGCATCCGTCATTAATAAGTTATTGGCAAAAAAATGGTTTAAGATGATGGCATCCATCATTAATAAGTTATTGGCAAAAAGATAACCAAAGACGAAAGTGGCCAAATGCAGATACTCCCAAGCAGCAAGCTGACATCTTATTGACGAAAATTGTCGCATATACTTTTTTTTAAAGCTAAAATGATGGGATATTTTATTTGAAAATTAAAAATAGGAAAAACTCCTTACTGCATGCACTTCCTTGCAATGCAAAGTACCATCTCTCGGAACACTGTCTTAAAACTCTTCTTCTTCTTCTTTCTCTTCTTCGTCTTTATTTATAAGCGGTAAAGTTGTGTGTAATTGACATAAACACATCATTAAGTCCATGCCACCTATTAAGAAAAAAATTAATAAAACTTATGGTACTCATAATTATATTTATTTTTTAGTTCCTATTCTCATTGCCTCTTTTGCGATAATGGCAATATTAGCTGAAGATCGCGACCATTACTACAAAAAATCACCAAAAAAATTATTGTAAAATACGTAAGACCTGAATACGAATATCAAAAAGATGAACATGAATACAAGAAACCTGATTCTAAAGAAGAAGAATCTCATGATGAATATAAGGAGGAGGAAGTTGAGCCTAATGAGGAATATCAAAGGCAAGAACATGAATATAAAGAAGAAGAAAAAGAACACTCTGAATCTGAAGAGAAATATGAAGAAAAAAAAATTGTTTATGTTAATAAATATGGAAAAATTGAACCAAAATATAAAAAAGGTAAAAGTGAATACAATAAGCCTGAAGAGAAAAAAAGAATATGTGAAAATAGTTGAACACGAAGAAGAAGAACATAAACCAGAATACAGAAAATCTGAACCAAAATATAAAATAATTAAAGAATACAGAAAACCAGAACAGAAAAAGGAATATGTGACAATTGTTAAACAAGAAAGTCATAAACACGAACCTGAATATAAAATAACCAAAAAAGATTACAATGAACATGAAGAGAAAAAGGAATACGTAAAAGTAATAAAACAAGAAGAAAATGTTAAGCCTGAGTATAAAAGTTATAAAAAATACGAAGAGCCAAAAAAGATGTTGTAGTGACAATTTGGGCTAAAAAGTATAATTAGAATAAATTATTTTTAATTTTATAAAAGCTTAAATTTACCCAACATAAAAGCAAGAAAAATAAACTGGTTTTTAGTTAATAAATAATAATTGTATAATTTAGAATAGGTGGAGCTTTTTTTATATGATAAAACAAATATTTTTGCATTTAGCATTTCCACTTAATAGTTGTATGTGATAGAATTTTTGTTATTTAATATATATTTTTCCTATCCTATCTATAATCTGCTACTTTAAATACCTTAAATATTATGTCTTGTTGTGATGTCTTGATAAGTTAATGTTTCTTATTTAAAATATTATTATTACTTAAGGCCATGCAATTTTCAAATATTCTAAAGTTGTTTTTAATTTTTAATTTTACTATGATACTTAATAAAATAAAGATGAGCAATAACATTGATTTGTTTATTTGGGGTTTGTTAAGGGCTTATACAGTGTGTCCCAGAATAGGTGTTACAAGAGGACAAATGGATCAAAAGTTTTGTAATCGTTAAACCCACTTTTGGGAAAAATGGTCGCATGGTCCAGTTATAACTAAAAATATGAAAAATGACCAAGAGTAAAGTACCTTTATTTTTAAAAATAGGACAAAAGTGTGTAAGGAAAAGTTGTAGAGAATTAAATTTTATGTTAAAACTTAAAGTTAAAGAATTAAAGTATAGAAAGAACAGTTTAAAAATGTAAATTCGGTGCTCTTTGATAAGAAAAAAATCACAAAAAAGTTTAAAGCAAATAAATCGGCATGCTTGTCTTCGCGGCCGCCTTTGCTATATTTCTTTTATGATATGCCGGTTGATGCAGCTGGTCATCGCACTATGGGATAGAAATTAATTTTTTGGTCAAAATTCTGAAAATTATCAATCTAACTTAAAATGAGGTGCTTTTTACTGGAAAAATATTATAAATTATTACAAATGCTTTTTGGGAACCTAAAACTTATTATATGTTATTATAAATTTACACCCCCTTAACATTATTACTTTTTATTGTACAAAATAAACTAAAATGTCAGCTTGTTTGGTTAATTCAGTAGTATTCTAATCAGTAATCCGATGATTATTATCTCATATGATATACAGGGTACGACAATAGGTATGATTTTTTAAATGGAATACCCTGAATATTATATCACCACCAAAAAATCTTTTTAAATGCTTTAAAAAAATACTACATTTGATGTGTCTATCTCAATTAGTTTCGGAAATATGACCATCCAAATCTGAAAAATTTTAATTATTCTTAGAAGCGTAATAGAGATACATCTTCCCAACTTTTTTTATTTTTTAACGTATAAAATAAATAAAAAACACTGTTCTGTTGGGTAGATTCTGTGGAATCCATATCTTTCATCGGAATGCTTTTATCTTTTAGGATATACAGTGTAGGACAAAACATATTAAATTTTAAAATGGAAAACCTTGTAAATTATAAAAAATCTTGTATCTGTCCTTACAGTCAGAAGTAGCAAAAAGTAGGAAGGCAATTGTAAGTACAAAAACTGATAAAGAAAAAGGTAAATAAATCTTTGACAAAAGTAGCGAGACTTCGCGAGACTGCATCGGAAACACAACAATAGCTCTTATTATTTAAACTCTTTTACTTTTTTAGTAAACAAGGCTAATAATAAACTAGGTAGATTAAATGTTGTATATTTATGTCTACTTAAAATGCATCTTCAAGTTGCTTATTACCCCAATAGAAATCGTCATATCCTTTTATAATTTTGCTTACATGTAGTTTAAAGTATCTACTTTGAAATACACCGCATGAGCCATTAAAATTTTAAAGTTGATTTTTGGCCAAAATAATGGATTTCTATCCCATAGTGTATCGACGCGTTGCTGTAAAGGATAGCGGCGCCTTTGTATAAAATAGTCCGATTGCAAGCGGCCTTTTTTATGTTTTTTGTATTATTTTCAAAGGGTACCGAATTTGCGCTTTTAAAATGTTCTTACTATAAAACGAATATTTTTGTCAGTTTTTACATTCTGCATTATCGGTTTTTAAAATATTTGGCTTAAGGCAGCAAATATTAAACAAATATTTAAAATTATTAAAAAAAAATAATTTTGCTTTCTCTTGCCCCTTTTTTAAGTTGTAATGCATATGATTGTGCTATTCTTTTAGTAAGGGATAATTATGGTTTGATGCAAATTCAATAAGAAACCAAAATAAAAGAATATTTAACGAAAAAATAAACATTTGTTTATAGCTCTCGTCTAGCTATTCGTCTCATTAATTATCCTTTACTTAAAGAAAGGCTTCCCTTTCTTGCCCATCGTCGGGCTGTGGGGGATTTATCGCTTTTTTATAGGTACTTTCATGGCTTCTGATCTGAAGAATTGTCCAGTATAGTTCCTCCACTCACGGTTCCCAACAGAGAAACTCGTGCCCGTACTTCTCACTTTGTTCGTTCTTTTATCCCTAGAGTTTCTAAATTGTGGAACCTGCTGCCCATGGAGGTCTTTCCTTTTCCCCCAAATCTTCAAGTATTTAAGTTCCGTGTCAACCAACTCCCTCTTACCTCGCTGAAGACACCCACGGTACGTTAGTATTTAGGCTTTTAGCCTTCGTGGTTTGTTTAAAGATAAAAAAATAAACATAGCTCACTGTTTCAAAAACATAATTAATTTTTTTATCTTTTTAGTATTCTGCAGATCCTAGAAAGCAGAAAAGCTGTATTTTTATTTTCCTATTATAAAGAAATTATAAAATTGCTTGCATACATTTATCCCATTTGAGATATTACTAAACTTAATAAAGTTAATTCAGCTAGGGTTAAATAATTTGCTTAGCCCGTAATTTTTCTGCAAATAGGAACCACCCTGTATACTAGATGCTATTGGCCTAAGGTGGAACACTTTGGTTAAAAAAATAGTTTTGAATTTAAGAAAAAAAAATCTTCAGTTGGTTTCCCTCCTCCCCCCTACCCAAAAAAGAAAAATTTTAAAACTTTTTTACTATTTAATTTTTAAGGTATAAAATTGTTATCTATTAAATGTTTAATTTACACTCGACGTTCTTATTAAGTTAAATTGTGTTATAAATCGGTATCTTAAAAGTAATTAAAACTGCAGGTTTGTTGCGTAAAAAAAAGCCGTGTTCTTCTTTCCTAAAAAAAAAAATTTTATAAACGAGAAAAAAGTCCTTAAACTATAAAATCTGGAAAAACTGTTTAAATCCTACATAGAATATACAGGGTGGGCCAAATTAAACTTGCACACTTTTTAACTAATAATTATTTTTATTTGTTGAGCCTATCTTTATTATTTTTAAAGGGCCAATAGACTAGATGTGTTTTCTCCATGTTTTCCAATGTTGGTCAAATTAATTTAGACGGGACTGGACTTACGGGACTTTTTCCAAAATACTGTATCTAACCTTGTTGCAAAAGAAATCTGATTTAGCTACAATAAAGCTAATACCAAAGAATACCAATCCATAGAACCTCGCACAAGTAAGATTTCAGCGTACCCTAAAATTTTTTAGTACCTACCGCGACCAACAGATAGCGAAAGTAGTACGATGTCACTTTGCTAATACGATTACCATCAGAAATTGATAGCAGTCGCTGACGAGCAGTCGGCCCGATCAGTTAGAGTGAGGATATACGTAAAATTTAATAAAAATAAAATCCCCGATAAATGGACTCAGTATTCATAAGATTATTAAATTTATTATTTTAGAATAGGATATATCGATGCGTTTTTACAAAACATCGTAAGCGACATTCGCCAATTTTACGGGAAACGTTTTTTTCTTCCCATTGCATTTTTTTAAAGAAAAACCGAGATCTGAATGTTTTTATTTTAGATTTCTTCTTAATTTGAATTACAAAACAAACATATTTAACATTTATTGTCAAAATTTTCAGAATCTCCTAAAAAAAAGCTAAAAATTTTAAAATTCTAAACGTAAATAGTAGTTAATTTTTAAATTTTTTATTTTTATTTAATTTATCTTGACAACGGTGGCAGACTTGCCACCAAAACGTCGATTTTTAGTTCTCTATTTACTTGCTTTATTTTTTTTTTTTTTGGTTTTTTGGTACTATTAATTTATTTTTTATCGTGTACCCAAATAACTACCATTAATTAAATGAACCGCCGAAACAATATAGAACATATCTTCATCTGAAATAAAGCCAATGAAAAAAAACGTTTCCCGTAAAACTGATGAATGTCGCTTACGATGTTTTGTCAAAAACCCATCGATATATCCTATTCTGAAATCATAAATTTAATAATCTTATGGGGACTATCATTTATCGGGGATTTTATTTTTATTAAATTTTGCGTATATCCTCACTCCAACTGATCGGGCCGACTGCTCGTCAGCGACTGCTATCAATTTCTGATGGTAATCGTATTAGTAAAGCGACATCGTACTATTTTCGTCATCTGTTGGTCGCGGTAGGTACTAAAAATTTCTAGGGTACACTGAAATCTCACCTGTGGGTTCTATGGATTGGTATTCTTTGCTAATACGTTTAATTTGTAGACAAACTATGAAAAAATGATGCAGTAAAAACAAATCTGTCAACAATTTCAGGTTTATGAATTATAATTATTTTTGATAAATAATGCTCCCCATAAAGCATGCATTTCTCTCGGTTTAAAAAAGAATTTTTTTTTGAGTCCTTTGAAAATCAAAAATGTCAGGTTACCATGGTTACTGAGTTGGATGCTGACCAAACTTAACAGTAAATGAATTAAAAAGTAACGTATTATCCTAATTGTAGATACAATTATTTTTTGTTTAGCAACGAAGTTTAATGCATCATAAAAGTCCAGTCTTGTTTAAATCTATTTGACCAAAATTGGCAAACCTAGGGAAAATATATCTATCTATTAGCCCCTTAAAAATTGAAAAGATAGGCACAATGGATAAAAAGTTACTATTAGTTAAAAAGTTTAATTTGGCCCACACTGTAGACTGTGGCGCAACCAGCCTGCCGTTTTTTGGGGAGGTGGGGTTTATGCCCCAGTTTCACAATATGTATGTGCCAAAAAACATAAATGCTTTTTGATTTTCAGGGCTAAGCCCCTTCCCTCCTTCAAATTGCCTTCCTGTAAACACAGAAATGATATTTTTATAACACCTTTCAAGAAGAAAAATAAAATTAACATAAATCTTTTAATAATGGTATATTAACATTCAGATTTGCAAATCATCATCGCAAGTCATTGCATTTTTATCTTCATTTTATGCTTCATTCTTCCATTTTTTTCTTCAATGTTGTGCTGCATCTTCAGCGTGCCGTAGCGAGAGTGGATTCTTTGTTTTAGAACTGGTAATGTATTTTTTGAAGGTCACTTTTGGCCCACAGCCTCGGGTTATGTAGACTGCAGTGTTGTCAGTTGTTGTAGTTTTTATCTAATGTTTCCAAATGTGCATAAGAATGCTTGTAAATATTTACATTGACATAGTGTTGCGCTTTTAATGATAGAGACGTAAAAACCAACAGTTTTTTTGGACTTGTTGGACGGAAAGTAGAATTTTAATATTTAATTGGAGAATATTCTGAATGACTTTGAGGTGCAAATTTTCTTTTCGGTGCACGCACAAGAGAAACAAAAAACTAATCAGGGAAAACAAATTCACCCGTTTATCCAAAGCGCCGGATTAACTTGTAAGCAAACTAAGCTAATTAGTTTCAGGCATCGCAGTCGTGCCTCAAAAGTTTCAAACGCAAAATAAACATATCTTGTTTGTGGTCAACCTCTTAAAGGCAGGCATCGCTAGGGCGTCCCTACAGTGAAGCGGATTGCTTATGTGCATCGGGGCCTTAATCCGGCACTGATTTTATGGTGCGTAAATTAAAGTGACTTGTACAAATAACAAACCGGGTCCACTTAATAAAAGTTTAATAAGTACAAAAATTAAAATACAGTGCCATGAACGCTATATATGTTGAACCATATGGAAAACTCTTTATTCTTGATTTCTCAAAAAAATTATTCTTGGATAAAAATCTTCTGCGAACACCGATTAACTCAAGTACACGATTAACGTATTAACCTCTAGTTTTTGTCATCTTTTTTACGTTCCATGAAGGCATATGCCTGGGTACGTCAGAGTACCATTGGTGTCGGGTTATTAGACGCTAAACTCAATCGTTCCCCCTGTTCTCGTCAACATTGTCCAAGCACTCGAAACATGCAGCCCTGTGCGTTTTTCACAGCCTGCAAAGCCTTGACGATCAGTGCTCTGTAGCCTGGCTTTGGAGAGACAGAAGTTTCATTTCCAAACGCTCTAGTATTAAATCGTTTATGTTTCATTCTTTATAAGCTTAGTGCTTAAATATGTGCAACGATTACCAGATATATCTCACTAGCCTTTAGCTTGATCAACATTTCCGCAGTCAATTTGGAGGATTGAAATATTAAATGTGGTAATTTTTCTGTAGGGCTCCTTTGTAGTACCGATGTGCCTCTGTTTTTAAAACAAGAACAGCTTTTCTGTCATACCTTTAAAATAAAATTCAATGAAAAAATATAGGTACACCAGTAAATTCTACGTAAAAATCCCTTTGCAATTTACATTTTTTATCTTTTCTAATAACAAGCGGCCAAATTAACAAAATTTGAAAAACATTCTGTATCTCCCAAACGAATTAAGTTAGACATTTTTTTAAATCTTTGGACAATCATCGAAGGCTGAAAGCCTAAATGCTAACGTACCGTGGGTGTCTTAAGCAAGGTAAGAGAAAGTTTGTAAACAAGGGACTTAAAAACTTGAAGATTTGGGGGAGAAGGAAAGACCTCCGCTGGCAGTAGGTTCCACAGTCTAGAAACTCTAGGGATAAAAGAACGAACGAAATGGGAAGTTCGGGGCCTGTCCAGTTGGACCGTATAGGGATGCATACGTGCGGCACCACAAGTTTCTCTGTTGGGAGTTACAAGAGGAGGGACTTTACTGGATAATTCGTCGGAGCAGAAGCCGTTAAAGTATCTATAAAAGAGCGATAGATCTCCCACAGCTCGACGATAGGCAAGAGAGGGAAGTCTTTGAGTAAATAAAGGATCATTAATAAGACGAACAGCTCTTCTCTGAATGGCATTAAGAATACTAAGGGTTGTAGGGGATGCCATTCCCCAGACATGAGAACAGTATTCCAGAGAGGGTCGAATTTGGGACACATACAAAGTGTATAAATTGGAAAAAGAAAAATACTTTTGGCTCGGAAAAGAAATCCAAGCTTTTTTTAAGCTGCGGTGGCTATAGTACTATGTGTTTATGCCAGTTAAGGTTATTCTCAAATGTGACACCCACAAGGTTGAATGTGCCCCCGCTCTGCAAAACCTTGCCACTCATGACATGACTTACTTTCACCCCTGAATATGTTTCAAAAATTGAAACCGAGAATGTGCAAACAATTTTTTTATCTCATTTAGTGTCGACTCTAAATCCATCTGTGTGTTTGGTATTCAGTATTCGACTAAATACTTTTTTGGATATAGTATTCGGGATTGTGAATACCGTTCTTGAATCGTAGTATTCGAATACTTGCTATGTATTCATATTTCGTTATTTAAATTCTGTATTCGAATCCTGGTACTGAAATTCCGATCATTTTTGTAGGTAAAAAAGCAACAACAAAGATGTTTTTTTAGGTAAGGAGCTTTTTACAGCTCACTAAAACAACTATATTTTTACAAACAGCCTTTTTATGATTAAACCAAATGAATTTAATGATTTTATCAACTTTTCGTGTGGCAACATAGCGTAGTCGGAGTTCTTTTCCACGTCTGACGCAGCGTCTTCTTCATGATTCACCATCTTCTAAACCAAACCTGATCAATGGAATCTTGCTTATGTTTCTCGTGCTTCGAAGCGTAAAAACGAAATAAATATTCGGACACGAATGTTATTTGAATATGATATGAAAACAGTCTGGTTCAATTTTGTACGTGTTTAATTTTTGGTCGGACATATTGTTTTCTTTAGTTGTTAGTGACCTTTACATTTTTTATATTTTTTTACCATAGAATTTTAACAGCCTGCCTGTATTTTTTAAATTACATAGCTTTGCTATTTATTAGCTTTGTTCGCGGGTCTAGTAATGAACTGATTCTGAACCAGAACCGAACTGGTTTAGAATTGTTTTAAAGTGCATGTCTAGTTATTTATTAGTTCCGAATTTTTATTTACCGCGAACGATTTTCTATACAGCTGAGGATGTATTCTAACCTAGCCTTTTGGTTAGGATTTTTTATGGTTAAATTGGATACTACCAATGATAGGTATATTGTTAAATAAAATAGATCGTTGATACTACACAATTCAAACAAAAAGGTAAATTGTTAAACTGTCGAAAGCCACTCGAGGTCTCTCGGCGGAAGACGAGGGATTCCCTGCCTCCTCTCGTTTTTGACAAAGTATGTGTATTTAACTAAAGATAAAATTCAAACAACAAGAAATGGTAAAATCTTCTAATATTGTCTATATTTTTTGATTAAATCTTTATTTATTTTATTGCATACATACATTCATACGGAATACAATTAAAAATCCTTTGTTTATATACGCTCAGAATCACAAAAATATAAAAAAATATTCAATAGGTATATATTAACCCACATAAAAACTGGCAGAAACAAATAAACTGTAATACAACGGTTTATTTCTGTACCACAAAAACAGAAAACAGCTGACCATGTCGACAATGCGCATGAAATTCCGAACTGAACTTTTAGTTCCAACAAAAATCCCAGGACTGCTAATCAGGTTCAAACCGGTAACGAACTGATTCCATTGTAACCCGCGAACACAGAACTGTTACTAAAAATTCAGGATTTTACTAACCGCAAACTCAGCTTTTTCACTGCGCATGCGAATAGTCCCAGAACCGGTTCAGAATCAAACCCGCGAACAAAGTTAATGTGTAATGTGTATTAGACTGGGCCAAAATTAATGATTTTTTCATCAAAAGTGAAAATCATTGATGATGATAAAAAAATAATTTGACAGTTAAAATACTTAATATTAATAAAGAATTATTGCAAGTTGCCTTATTAAGCTCGTGAATTATTAATACCGACTTTATTTAAATAGTGCTTGTACCCATAATTTAGAGTTAATAAAATTGCAAATTATATTGACAGTACCAATATCCTTAAAAAAAAGGTAACATTTTTTTAGTAAATTGTCTTTATTATTTTGTGTTGTAGGGTTTTGTTTAACACAATTACGGAAATACATTTGAAAAGCAAGGTTTTAAGTATTTTTACTTCTAAAATCTTTTCGATTTTCTGTTCGACAGCCGTTCGGTTAGACGAACAGTTCCGCTGTCATTTTGAAATTTAGTGCTTTATTATTATCAAAACATCGTACAGTGAAAAGACTAAAGTTGTATTTATACAAACGAATTAAGTTAAGTTAAACTAAACTAGAGTAACAAATTTCAAGAAGTATGACATTTATAATATTTACATGCTAACTGGTATTTTTATTGTTGTTCATAAATATGAGGCGATAATAATGTAACAATTTTTAAAAATATATTAGCATCTAACTAGCAAACGGGTTAACCAAAAAATCTAAAGTTTTTACCATGGACGTAGATTTGCATGCTCTTCAACAAACTTCAATAGAATTTTTCTCTAAAATAATTAGGGGAACCAATAATTGACCTCATTAAAAATTACATGGTATTTCCTATGTTCCGGCCCGGCGATGCATCTCCCGGTATATCAAAACATCTAATAAATCCTTTGCACAACATTCAACAATAAAGTGATTTTTCTATTAAACATTTTGAACCCTATTTTTTTACCCCATATATTTACCCTATTTCCGTTAAAAGCCAACCACAAAATCAAAGAAGTCTGTAATTTTGGCCAATAACATAAAGAGAAGTACCTTTGAGTGCGGTGACCTAAAACCGACTCCCGAGAAGGCGTTTTATGGTGTCTGTCCAACCCGTTTTTTATAGAAAGGGTCGCCAGCACTCGATTAAAGAAATCATGTCACATGATTCGTATACCTCCTTTGACCGAGGCTATGCTACAATATGCCACTAATAGTTCAGGCATAGGGAGTTTGACAGCGAGAAAGTGCTGTGGCATTTGCAACCTAGTTTGCTGACCCGGACTAAACATAGAACATTACAAATACATGTTTTGTAAGATTACCTAAATGCTTAAAGTATTGTCTAAATGTTGTTCACACAGGGTCGTCCAGGTCAGGTGCTCGCCATTAGCAACTTTGTCAGTGCGTCTTTTCAAATGCAAGCTTGTTCATAATTGGCAAATAGCGGCATTTCAACAGCTATAGTTGTTAAAGAACAGGCAAGAATGCTGGACAGGTTCGAACAGTCTCTTCCTCACGTGCCGAGAACATAGGGAAACTGGCTCATGTACTGTAATCAGTTCTTGTTACCCTGTTTTAGAGACAATGTAGGTGAAGACTGGGCAGATTAGGTCCATGGTAACTCTAGATCTCTTCCTTGGTTACCAAGCCTGTTTATGCTAGCCAGATGCCAATATATCTTTAAAATTGTTACATCATTATCGCCTCATCGTTACTGAACAACAATAAAATACACAGTTAAGAACATTGTAAATGTCATACTTCTTGAAATTGGCTGCCTGGTTTAGCTTGGGCCTGGCTTGGCCCGGCCTGTATAAGTACAACCCCAGTTCTTGCACTGTACGATGCCTTGACAATAATAAAGCACTCAAATTCTCAAAATGACAGCGGAACTGTATCGTCTAACCG
Source organism: Listronotus bonariensis (assembly GCA_014170235.1). Taxonomy (NCBI): domain Eukaryota; kingdom Metazoa; phylum Arthropoda; class Insecta; order Coleoptera; family Curculionidae; genus Listronotus; species Listronotus bonariensis. The sequence goes on from JACEGR010010216.1 coordinate 12,353, forward strand.
CACGGCTGTCGAACAGAAAATCGAAAGATACTAGAAGCAAAAATACTTAACCCATTGCTTTTTCAAATGTGTTTCCGTAATTGTGTTAAACAAAACCCTACAACACAAGTGTCAATAAAGACAATTTACTGTAATGCAATGTCATCTTCTTTTTTTTGTGATACTGGTACTGTCAATACAATCTGCAATTTTATTAACTCTAAACTAAGGTGGCGCCAGCTATCTGTTTAAATAAAGTCGGTACCAACGATTCACGAGCTTAATAAGGCAACTTGGCTGCAATACTCCTCTTATTAATATTAAGTAGTTTTAACCAGTCAAATTATTTTTTTATCATCATCAACAGATTTTCTACATTCTTTCTTGATGAAAAAATCATTAATTTTTTGGCCTCAGTCTGGTACATACACATTACAACATTAACTGTGCTCGCGTGGTCTGATTCTGAACCGGTTCTGGGGGAGACCATGCAGCAGCCGCGCAGTGAAAAAGCTTGAAGTCTGCGGTTGCGGAATCCTGAATTTTTAGTAACAGTTCTGCGTACCGCGCGGTTGCCAATGGAATCAGACTGCCGTGGCCGGGCCTGAAACCCGATCAGCAGTCCTGGGATTTTTGTTGGAACTACCAGTCCAGTTCGGACTCTCTCATGCGCATTGCCGACATGGTCAGCTGTTTGCTGTTCTGTGGTACAGAAATAAACCGTTGTATTGCAGTTTATTTAGCTGCTGCCAGTTTCTTGCGGGCTAATATAGGCCATATTGAATATTTCTTTGTATTTTTGTGATTCTGAGCGTATAGCAAACAAAGGATTTCCAATCGCACTCCGTATGAACAGTAGCGTACGCAATAAAGTAAGTCGGGGCCTAATCGTAACAGATATAGGCTTTAGACAGAAGATCTTACCATTTCTTCTTTTGCTGTTTGAATTTTATCTTTAGTTAAACACACATACTTTGTCACACCGAGCAGGAGTGGGCAGGGAATCCTCTCGTCTTCCGCCGAGAGACCTCGAGCGGCTTTCGACAGCTTCAACAACCTACCTTTTGCCTGAATTTCGTAGTAAGGGTCAACGATCTATTTTTATTTAACAATATACCGGTCATTGGTAAGTATTCGGCCTCTTAACCATAAAACTCCTAACCAAAAGGCTAGGCTGAAGAAATTGCACTCCTCAGCTAGCACGGGCAAATCGTTCGCGGTAAATGTAGCCTCGGAACTCACAAATAACCAGACATGCACTTTAAAACAGTTCTAAAAACCAGTCCGGTTCTGGTTCAGAATCAGTTCATTACTAGACCCGCGAACAAAGCTAATAAATAGCAAAGCTATGGCACTTAAAAATGCAGGCGTGGCTCGTTAAAATTCTATGGTAAAAAATATAAAAATGCAAAGGTCACTAACAACTAAAGAAAACGAATATAGTACCGACCAAAAGTTAAACACGTACAAAAATTGAACCAGATCTGTTCCATATCATATGTCAAATGGCTATTCTGTGGCACCGAATATTTCATTGCGTTCTGACGCTTCGAAGCTCGAGATGCGTACGCAAGACTCTCATATGATCAGTGTTTCCGAGCCTAATAGAAGATGCAGTGAATCACTGATTAGTTAGACGCTGCGTCAGACGTGGAAAAGAACCTGACCACGGCTAACGTTGCCACACGGTAGCTTGATAAACATCAGTTGAAATTCATTTGGTTTAATCATAAAAAGGCCGTTTGCAAAAATAGCAGCTGTTTTAGTGAGCTGTAAAGCTCCTTACCGAAAACATCTTTTGTTGCCAGCCAGCTTACCTCACAAAACGATCGGAATTTCAGTGCCAGGATTCGGGCGCAGAATTTCAAATAATCGATGTCACGAACATATGGTAAAGTACCTCGAATACGTTCGAGGCCCAAGGTCGGTAGTCTCACAAATCCCGAATACTAGGGAAATCCAAAAAAAAAAGCATTTAGAATCGAATGCTGAATGCCAGGGAAACACACAGAGGTGGAGGTTTGAGAGTCGACACTAAACGAGATAACAAAATTAGCCTGCAACACTTCTCGGTTTCAATCTCCCTGAAACACATTCAGGGGTGAAAGTAAGTCATGCTGGCGAGGGCAAGGTTTTGCTAGAGCGGGGGCACATTCAACCCAGTGGTGTCACATTTGAGAATAACCTTCCAACTCGGCATAAACACACAGTACTATAGGCCACCGCAGCTTAAAAAAGCTTGGATTTCTTTTCCGAAAGCCAAAAGTATTTCTCTTTTGCCAATTTATGCAGTTCGTGTGTGTCCCAAATCTGACCCTCTCTGAGTACTGTTCTCGTGTCTGGGGAACGGCAGAAATCCCCGACAACTCCTGGGGCCTCTTAACGCCCGTCCAGAGAAGAGCCGTCTCGTCTTATCAATGATCCTTTATTTACTCAAAGACTTCCCCTCTTGCCTGTCGTCGATTGGCTGTGGGAGATCTATCGCTCTTTGGCAGATACTTTAACGGCTTCTCTGCTCTCGACCTGAATTGTCCAGTAAAGTCCTCCTCCTTGCAACTCCCAACAGAGATAGCTTGTGGTGCCAGACACGTGCGCAAATCCCTATACGGTCCAACTGGACAGGCCCCGAACTTCCCATTTCGTTCGTTCTTTTTATCCCCAGAGTTTCTAGACCGGTGTGAAGCCTAAGCTGCCAGCGGAGGTCTTTCCTTCTCCCCCAGCCCTCCCGGGGTTTTTAGGTCCCCTGCCTGGCCAAACTTCCTCTGGCCTTGCTTACGATCAACTCCACGGTAACGCCAGCATTTAGGCCGTTCAGCCTTCGATGATTGTCCAGTGATCTAAAAAATGTCTCCCCTAGCTGGTTCGCGGAGATACAGAATATGTTCCTCAAATCCTGTCAGCTTGGCCGTTTGTTGTTAGAAAAAGATAAAAAATGTAAATTGCAAAGGGATTCTTACGTAGACTTTGCTGGCGTACTCCATATTTTTTCTCATTGAATTTCATTTTTAAAGGTATGACAGAAAGTTGTTCTTGCTTTTAAAACAGAACACTCGGTATATAGTGCTGAGCCCTAAGAAATTACCACATTTTAATATTTCAATCCCAAATTAGTGTTCTGGAAATGTGTCACTCAAATTTAAAAAAAATAGTAGATATATCTTAATTATCGTTACTATTATTTAAGCACAAAGAAATAAAAAATAATTAGGGAAAACAAATTAATTGTTTATTTAAAGTGCCGGATTAACTTGTAAGCAAACTAAGCAATTGTTTAAGGCATCACGTTGTGCCTTAAAAATTTTAAACGCAAAATAAACCTTTTTTTTTGATAGTCAAAAATTTTAAAGGTAGCATCGCTAGGGCGTCCCACAGGAGTGGATTGCTTAGTGCATCGGGGCCTTAATCCGGCACTGATTTTATAGTGTATAAATTAAATTAATTTGTACAAATAACAAACCGGTCCACTTAATAAAAGTTTAATAAATATAAAAATTAAAATACAATATCATGAACGCTATATATGTTGAACCATATGGAAAACTTTTTTATTTTTGATTTCTCAAAAAAATTATTCTTGATAAAAATCTCTGCGAACACCGATTAACTCAAAATACTGATTAACATTTAATCTCCTATAATTTTTTTATCTTTTTGGCGTTCCATGAAGGCATATGCCTAAATACCAGAGTACCGTGGGTGTCGGGTTATTAGATGCTAAACTCATCGTTCCCCCTGTTCCGTCAACATTGTCCAAGCACTGAAACATGCAGCTATGCATTTCACAGCACCTTTTGGCTTCGAAGATCAAAGCTCTGTCCACTGCGGCACGGGAGAGACAGAAGTTTTATTTTTAAACACTCTAGTATTAAATCGTTTATGTTTATTTTTTTATAAGCTTAGTGCTTAAATATGTGTAACGATAATTAGATATATCTACTATTTTTTAAATTTGAAGTGACACATTTCCAGAACAATTTGGGATTGAAATATTAAATGTGGTAATTTCTTAGGGCTCCTTTATATACCGAGTGTTCTGTTTTAAAAAACAGAACAACTTTCTGTCATACCTTTAAAATAAAATTCAATGAAAAAATATAGGTACACCAGTAAATTCTACGTAAAAATCCCTTTGCAATTTACATTTTTTATCTTTTCTAATAACAAGCGGCCAAATTAACAAAATTTGAAAAACATTCTGTATCTCCCAAACGAATTAAGTTAGACATTTTTTTAAATCTTTGGACAATCATCGAAGGCTGAAAGCCTAAATGCTAACGTACCGTGGGTGTCTTAAGCAAGGTAAGAGAAAGTTTGTAAACAAGGGACTTAAAAACTTGAAGATTTGGGGGAGAAGGAAAGACCTCCGCTGGCAGTAGGTTCCACAGTCTAGAAACTCTAGGGATAAAAGAACGAACGAAATGGGAAGTTCGGGGCCTGTCCAGTTGGACCGTATAGGGATGCATACGTGCGGCACCACAAGTTTCTCTGTTGGGAGTTACAAGAGGAGGGACTTTACTGGATAATTCGTCGGAGCAGAAGCCGTTAAAGTATCTATAAAAGAGCGATAGATCTCCCACAGCTCGACGATAGGCAAGAGAGGGAAGTCTTTGAGTAAATAAAGGATCATTAATAAGACGAACAGCTCTTCTCTGAATGGCATTAAGAATACTAAGGGTTGTAGGGGATGCCATTCCCCAGACATGAGAACAGTATTCCAGAGAGGGTCGAATTTGGGACACATACAAAGTGTATAAATTGGAAAAAGAAAAATACTTTTGGCTCGGAAAAGAAATCCAAGCTTTTTTAAGCTGCGGTGGCTATAGTACTATGTGTTTATGCCAGTTAAGGTTATTCTCAAATGTGACACCCACAAGGTTGAATGTGCCCCCGCTCTGCAAAACCTTGCCACTCATGACATGACTTACTTTCACCCCTGAATATGTTTCAAAAATTGAAACCGAGAATGTGCAAACAATTTTTTTATCTCATTTAGTGTCGACTCTAAATCCATCTGTGTGTTTGGTATTCAGTATTCGACTAAATACTTTTTTGGATATAGTATTCGGGATTGTGAATACCGTTCTTGAATCGTAGTATTCGAATACTTGCTATGTATTCATATTTCGTTATTTAAATTCTGTATTCGAATCCTGGTACTGAAATTCCGATCATTTTTGTAGGTAAAAAGCAACAACAAAGATGTTTTTTTAGGTAAGGAGCTTTTTACAGCTCACTAAAACAACTATATTTTTACAAACAGCCTTTTTATGATTAAACCAAATGAATTTAATGATTTTATCAACTTTTCGTGTGGCAACATAGCGTAGTCGGAGTTCTTTTCCACGTCTGACGCAGCGTCTTCTTCATGATTCACCATCTTCTAAACCAAACCTGATCAATGGAATCTTGCTTATGTTTCTCGTGCTTCGAAGCGTAAAAACGAAATAAATATTCGGACACGAATGTTATTTGAATATGATATGAAAACAGTCTGGTTCAATTTTGTACGTGTTTAATTTTTGGTCGGACATATTGTTTTCTTTAGTTGTTAGTGACCTTTACATTTTTTATATTTTTTTACCATAGAATTTTTAACAGCCTGCCTGTATTTTTTAAATTACATAGCTTTGCTATTTATTAGCTTTGTTCGCGGGTCTAGTAATGAACTGATTCTGAACCAGAACCGAACTGGTTTAGAATTGTTTTAAAGTGCATGTCTAGTTATTTATTAGTTCCGAATTTTTATTTACCGCGAACGATTTTCTATACAGCTGAGGATGTATTCTAACCTAGCCTTTGGTTAGGATTTTTTATGGTTAAATTGGATACTACCAATGATAGGTATATTGTTAAATAAAATAGATCGTTGATACTACACAATTCAAACAAAAAGGTAAATTGTTAAACTGTCGAAAGCCACTCGAGGTCTCTCGGCGGAAGACGAGGGATTCCCTGCCTCCTCTCGTTTTTGACAAAGTATGTGTATTTAACTAAAGATAAAATTCAAACAACAAGAAATGGTAAAATCTTCTAATATTGTCTATATTTTTTGATTAAATCTTTATTTATTTTATTGCATACATACATTCATACGGAATACAATTAAAAATCCTTTGTTTATATACGCTCAGAATCACAAAAATATAAAAAAATATTCAATAGGTATATATTAACCCACATAAAAACTGGCAGAAACAAATAAACTGTAATACAACGGTTTATTTCTGTACCACAAAAACAGAAAACAGCTGACCATGTCGACAATGCGCATGAAATTCCGAACTGAACTTTTAGTTCCAACAAAAATCCCAGGACTGCTAATCAGGTTCAAACCGGTAACGAACTGATTCCATTGTAACCCGCGAACACAGAACTGTTACTAAAAATTCAGGATTTTACTAACCGCAAACTCAGCTTTTTTCACTGCGCATGCGAATAGTCCCAGAACCGGTTCAGAATCAAACCCGCGAACAAAGTTAATGTGTAATGTGTATTAGACTGGGCCAAAAATTAATGATTTTTTCATCAAAAGTGAAAATCATTGATGATGATAAAAAATAATTTGACAGTTAAAATACTTAATATTAATAAAGAATTATTGCAAGTTGCCTTATTAAGCTCGTGAATTATTAATACCGACTTTATTTAAATAGTGCTTGTACCCATAATTTAGAGTTAATAAAATTGCAAATTATATTGACAGTACCAATATCCTTAAAAAAAAGGTAACATTTTTTTAGTAAATTGTCTTTATTATTTTGTGTTGTAGGGTTTTGTTTAACACAATTACGGAAATACATTTGAAAAGCAAGGTTTTAAGTATTTTTACTTCTAAAATCTTTTCGATTTTCTGTTCGACAGCCGTTCGGTTAGAAGTTTAAAAATGTAAATTCGGTGCTCTTTGATAAGAAAAAATCACAAAAAGTTTAAAGCAAACAAATCGGCATGCTTGACTTCGCGGCCGCCTTTGCTATATTTCTTTTATGATATGCCGGTTGATGCAGCTGGTCATCGCACTATGGGATAGAAATTAATTTTTTTGTCAAAATTCTGAAACTTACCAATCTAACTTAAAATGAGGTGCTTTTTACTGGAAAATATTATAAATTATTACAAATGCTTTTTAGAAACCTAAAACTTATTATATGTTATTATAAATTTACACCCCTTAACATTATTATATTTTTATTGTACAAAATAAACTAAAATGTCAGCTTGTTTGGTTAATTCGGTAGTATTCTAATCAGTAATCCGATGATTATTATCTCATATGATATACAGGGTACGACAATAGGTATGATTTTTTTTAAATGGAATACTCCTGAATATTATATCACCACCAAAACAAAAATACTACATTTGATGTGTCTATCTCAATTAGTTTCGGAAATATGACCATCCAAATCTGAAAAATAATTTTAAATTATTCTTAGAAGCGTAATAGAGATACATCTTCCCAACTTTTTTTATTTTTTAACGTATAAAAATAAATAAAAACACTGTTTTGTTGGGTAGATTCTGTAGAATCCATATCTTCATCAGAATGCTTTATCTTTTAGGATATACAGTGTAGGACAAAACATATTAAATTTTAAAATGGAAAACCTTGTAAATTATAAAAATCTTGTATCTGTCCCTTACACTCAGAAGTAGCAAAAAGTAGAAAGGCAATTGTGAGTACAAAAACTGATAAAGAAAAAGGTAAAAAATCTTTGATAACAGTAGCGAGACTTCGCGAGACTGCATCGGAAACACAACAATAGCTCTTATTATTTAAACTCTTTTACTTTTTTAGTAAACAAGGCTAATAATAAACTAAGTAGATTAAATGTTGTATATTTATGTTTACTTAAAATACATTTTCAAAGTTTCTATTACCCCAATAGAAGGGTCATCATATCCTTTATAATTTCTGCGTGCATGTAGTTTGAGAGATATCTACTTTGAAATACACAGCATGACAGCCATTAAAATTCTCATAGTTTGCTTTTTGGCCGAAAATAATGGATTTCTATCCCGAGCAGTAGTATCGGCGCGTCGCCGTAAAGCGA
>JACEGR010010217.1:0-20382 GCA_014170235.1 Listronotus bonariensis
GTGAAGAAAAATGTAAACTGGGTTTCTTTAAACACCAATCCAACTTTCTCAGGGGTGGCAGTTTCTTTAAACTAACCACTTCTAATTTCGATGTGGCTTGTCCACAGGGTGGTTCTATATTCTATATTTTAGTATGATTTATTATTTAAAGTAGGAACTTTCTAAGCTAAATTTGTTACAGAAAAACTACTATTAAAACAATTAAATTTTATTTAAAACAAAAAATAAATTGATAAATAATGGTGAGTTTAACTAAGTAAAGGCTTGAAAAAACGAATAGTCTTTTAGATCTTATTTCTAAATTACCTTACAGTTTATTGTCAGTAAATTTTTCCAGTCTGCACAGCACATTCACTTTAAATCACTATTACAATTATTGTACAGTATATCTGTTGAAAGTCTCAAAACATTTTGTCTGCAGTGTTATTTTATGTTGTAATGCTCGGGAACGGGTTAAAAATGAAAAGTTGAGAAAACCTTAGCGTTTTCACGGAATGTCTTTTCTAAGACAATTTGTACAAACAATTTGCACAAAACAGCTGGGAATAGCAAAAAACAAAAACTTTTTTGATAAGTACTTAGTTAAAATAACCTTGACGTTCTTTTGTAATAGTTGTCCTTTTGACAAGTCTATTACGTAATCTTCGTAACCTTATGTTACTTGAGGGAGCCCCAATACACTTTTTGGGGGTGAAAATTTAAGAGAAAACCTTACATTCTCGTAAACTAACGTGAAAAAAGTAACCTCTTGTTACATGAGTGAAATCTTAATCTACACTAAATTGTCAAAAGTAATTTGGGAAGAGAAGTTAAAATAGAGGTGGGTCCAAATAAAAAGGAAATGGTTAAACCAATAAAAATACAGAAACAAATTAAACCAAATATGGCTTCCATAATTTAGAAATCCTATTGGTCAACTAAAAGAACCAATATCTAGGGTGAAATTATTAAAAGTTATTCTCGGAACTAGTCAAAGCCCCGACAAAGCATGCCGATATCGCTGTGACGCAAGCCGCCAAAAGCGCGGCCGCGTTTGTGATAAAGCGGGAAATGCCCGGCGGAGATCTTCAAATGCTTTTTTCTGATAGCGGTATTTCGCCGAAAGGAGACATGAACCGGGGTTAAATAAACAATGAATTTAAAAATAGATGAATATTCTTAGAAGTCAGTAAAAGATTATTTGATGTTTTTAAGGAAGTAAATTTGTTTGAAATTTGGCTAATTTCTAACTTTTAAAAATCACGTCTTCTAAATGACATCCACCAACTTCAACACATCTTTCAATATTTAGATAAAAGTGGTTCATTACACAGCGTAGCAAACCTTTGTTAATTTCGTTAATTTCTTTACGAATTTTGACTTTGAGTTCCTTAATTGTACCTAAACTTTGGCTTTTAAATATACCCACAAGAAAAAATCCAGTGGCGTTAAGTCTAATATTAAAAAATGCGTTGAACTTAATGGAGGTCATTTACAAGGCGTGATTTTTAAAAGTTATACTTAAATTAACCCAATATTTATAAGGTATCATAAATTCCAAAAAGTAAGCTTTAATTTAGTATAATAAAGGGTTTGTTTGGTAAACTAAAAAAATAATAATTCAAATAATAAAATGGGTAGCCCATTATGGGATCCCTATATCTATCCTCCTGGGACCCGAACCTTTCCTGTTGCTATTTTTTGGGTAATAGTAGGGGAGCCAACGATGCTAAATGGAGATTTGCTTGAGCGTCATAGAGATCTGTTGGGTTGCAAAGCCTAACTGATTAGACGAAAAAATGTGATATATTGTATATATTTCATTAAAAAAATAGCCACGCAAAAATTAAAATATTACTTAAGAAAAATGATGATAAACTCTTTATTACAACATAATTTTTGTCATTTAGGTTGTATTAAATAGAAAAAATTGAAAGGCAAAACTTTCTCAGAAATAATTGTTGGTTAAAATTACTTTATGATAATCTAATCCTAATAGTATATTACATTACAAGTGTGGAAAATTACTAATTTCACACGAGTGTAAGAAAGTCATTTTCACACGAGTACTGTACACTATTTTTCCTACGACCACAAATTATTCACCAAAAAAAAATTAAAGTTTGTCTGTTCAGAACAAATAAAAAACAATTGAGAACTTTGCAACACTAGGGTGATATTTACTTTGCAACACTAGTGTGATATATACTTTTCCTCACTGCTATATTATACTGTTTTGACAATATTTTTACATCGAAAATCACCTACCTAGAAGCATTATATAACTTTTATCATTTTGGAATTTAAAAGGCCCTCACTTAATAAAAATTGTATGGTTTTGTTAGGTAATAGCGCTAATAGTTTAATACGGTTTTCTGCTATTATAAGGGTTTTTTAAAAATTATCGATTCTTACATATTTTAGACACTCTTCTAAATAAAACGTAAGTGGTGCATATCCAAAAATATTCCGTTTTTAAAAATATCAGTAAATAAACTTACGGGACCGGGGAGTGAAAAGGGGTGCTGGGTGGGGTAAAATTGGTAAAACGAGTTAATGAAACTGAACATCACATGTAAAATTAAGTAAAAATAACAGTTTTTCCTCATATTTTTAAGAAAAAATATAAAAAATATGAAAATTGTAAATGCATAACCTAAAGTCCTAAAAGTAAGGAAAAAATGGGAAAAACGACTACCAAACGTCAGTTACCATGCAAAATATGGAAAGCATTTGGCAACGTCGGAAGGGTCTGATTCTATTTATGAATGGATAAAAGAAAGTGGATTCATAAAGTGTGTATTAGCCTTAGGTTTAATTAGGGATTAAAAAAGAGATTTAACTAGTTGTTTGAGTACACGAAGAAAGAGAGGAAGGAATTTGATCTATAGGCTTTTTTCTCTGGCGCTTTAAGTCGAACGGTCAAGCGGCAAGGCTGCCTCTATAAAGTACGTGCTCAAAGGTAGAAGGGAGATTGTTAATTTGATCTACTTACCTGACAACACTGTGCCAGTCAGTGAAAGTTGTTTTTTGTGGTTATGTCTATTTTTGTTTATGTTTTTATTTTTTCGTAAATTTTAATAAATATAAAATAAGATGATTTTCGCTAATTTGGGTTCTACCGTTTAAGGTAAATAAAAAGTTTTTTTACTGTCACTACAATAAATATGTCACTTGCAAAACCAATAGCAGTTTTTAGAATGACATCATAATATGTATCACACCAGTGTTGTAAAGTACTTTGCAACACTAGTGCTGTAAAGTACTTTGCAACACTAGTGTGATATAACGCATTTTCTATGCATGAAATCAGTGTGCTATTTGCTATTTTCACAAGTGGTCGTAAGAAAAATAAATTTTTAGCGTGGCTGCCAGACGTGAACTGATCCTTTAGGAGCACTTTAAAAATATTAAAAATTTAATAAATATTATAAAAATTAAAAGATTACTTTAAATGATATATTAAAGGATTTATTATTAATTTATTTCTTTTAAAGAATTCTTTCAATAGAGAGTTATTGCAAGTTGCCTTATTAAGCTCGGGAATTATTAATACCGGTCTTATTTAAATAGTGCTTGTACTCATAATTTAGAGTTATTGCAAATCATGTTGACAGCACCATTAACCTTAAAAAAGGGGGAAAATTCTAGTTTTTTTTTCTTTATTGTTTTGTGTTGTAGGGTTTTGTTTAACACAATCAAAGAAATACCTTTAAAAAAAAAAGGTTTTAGGTATTTTTACTTCCAAAAACTTTTCGATTTTGTGCTCGGCAGCCGTTCGGTTAGACGAACAGTTCCGAAGTTAAAATAAGACCAAAATAAGGCACAATCTAAAACCGACATAAATAAAGCCAGGCATTATACCTATTAAAAGAGTCATTATCCCACCATGCATCTGCGCAAGCTCAGACGTCTAAATAAGGCCGGTATTATTAGTGCCTGGCCTTATTTTACTGTGCAATATTTCTCTAATTTCTATTATATTGTGGCAAGATTAGAATAGATCCTTATATTATATGAAATAGTATATTACATTACAAGTGTGGAAAATGACTAATTTCACACGAGTGGGAATATTGTAGCACGAGGCGTTAGCCGAGTGCGACAAACCCACGAGTGTAAAAAGTCATTTTCACACGAGTACTGTACACTATTTTTCCTACGACCACAAATTATTCACCAAAAAATAAATAAATTAAAGTTTGTCTGTTCAGAAAAAATAAAAAACAATTGAGAACTTTGCAACACTGGGGTGATATTTACTTTGCAACACTAGTGTGATATATACTTTTCCTCACTGCTATATTATACTGTTTTGACAATATTTTTACATCGAAAATCACCTACCTAGAAGCATTATATAACTTTTATCATTTTGGAATTTAAAAAGGCCCTCACTTAGTAAAAATTGTATGGTTTTGTTAGGTAATAACGCTAATAGTTTTATACGGTTTTCTGCTATTATAAGTGTTTTTTAAAAATTATCGATTCTTACATATACTCTTCTAAATAAAACGTAAGTGGTGCATATCCAAAATTTTCCGTTTTTTAAAAAATATCAGTAAATAAACTTACGGGACCGGGGAGTGAAAAGGGGTGCTGGGTGGGGTAAAATTGGTTAAACGAGTTAATGAAACTGAACATCACATATAAAATTAAGTAAAAATAACAGTTTTTCCTCATATTTTTTTTAAATATTTATATTTTTTTTTGATAATTTAACATTACATACATTGTTTAAAATTTAAAAAAATCATTTAATACAGTTTTAAATTATAAATAGCAAATAAAGCGTACACTGTCTATTCATTATTCTTCAGCTGCATTTGCAAATATGAATGAACTGCGCTTACCTGAGCCTAATTAGCTGAGGCATAAAGTTTTAATAGAGTTTTCCAAACTTTCGTATGACTACACATTCAGATTATATAACGTTGCTGAATTTAGCAAATGCGTGCTGTAGCTATATCAAAATTTATAGTGTGCTTTGTTAAATATTTATTTTCTACTATTTTGAAACTTTATGGTTTATTACATGTTCTAATTTGACTAATTGCTTATAATTACTTGTTAATAAGGTAAAATGATTAAACACTTTTGATATTTCTATGATTAAGTTAAAAATTACATATTAATAATAATAATAATAATCTTTATTGTCTAACAGTAATCCATTTATAAGACAATTTGATACACATTAATAATAACTGAAAAAAAATCATTGCATGGCAAAAAATATAATAATATAAAAAAAGTATTATGAAGTCCATTTCATTGATGGCGCAGGGACGGGACTTTATTAAATGCAAATGTTTCACAAGGGCACAATTTTAAGGAGTCGTAACTGATATTAAAAATAATAAAAAATATTGTATTATACAAAAATTAAAAATATTATTTAGGAAAAACCCATATTTTCTCATTCAAAACAAGTTCTACGATAAAGAAATTTAAAAACTTTTGCAGATATCGAGTAAATAATATTTGCCAGACATCTGATTCACCACCCTGTATACTATTAAGGTATAATATTAGATATCCAAGTCTTATTGTTTACTAAGCTTGTTATCCTAATTTTTCGGATTCCATTAAAGATGTACCTTAACAAAGCTAACATCAAACATGTAGAAATTATGTCAAATTATTCCGTTAAAAATGAGCCCTATCAATCCTAAACTGAATGCTCAACGGCTCTAAGCGTACATCACATTTTCATTGAGATTATCTCATCAATATTCAGGGTCTGTCTTCTACATAATTTATCACAATCACGGCAAGGAAGCGCCTGTAATTCGAGCCAAGCCTACATGGATTGTACGATGGTTCGATGGGATTATTTTACAAATTATAATTTAGCTGAAAAAGTCAAATAGAATATGATAAAATCGGTTATAGTTCGATATAGCGGTTTTCGCTATTATAAGAGATTTTTAAAAATCCTTTTTCAGGGCGTTTCTATAGGTCGATTATGACACCAAATCTGTGTGCGCGTTTTCCAAAATTCATTTCTTTAATTTATTATTAATAAAAACATATTTACGGGACGGTGGAGTGAACAGGGGTGCTGGGTGGGGACAAAACAGTATAAATCCAACGTCAAACACAAAAAAACATTAATACACTGCACTCGAGGCACATGAAAATGTAAATTAATTTTGAAAAGTATTAAATTTTTCGAAAAACTATCCCACACATATGAGATATCTCGTCCGCCATTAATTAAAGAAGGAAAATAGGCGCATTCATTTTGGTCAGCTGATAACATGAAGTTCGTCATTATTAAAATGACAGTCTTGATAGATGCAGCGTTGCCAAACCCAAACTGCTTATGAAGAATTAACACCAAGGCTATTTCGGGGATTATCCACCATTTCCATGAGAAACAATGGTATTTTTTGTAGAAATGCCTCCTTCTTTATGTTTTGGTATTTTCCTTTTTCTCTACAAATTATAATAGGAAGAAGGAATAACTTAATTTTACATATGAATTTTGTCCTGTATCTTCCTTTTTTTAAGCTATTGACACTTTCTCACTTTATTTGGCAAGACATTTACAGTTCTACTGCAAACTCTTCTTTTTATGCAGTGACAGTCATGGCAAGATTGTTGTACTATTATCTATTTTTAATTTTTTAAACAATTTTTGGACATTTTTGGAAACAGAAATTGCGGTGTGTACTGTGAAATACTGTTTTTGGGCGTTTAATGTAGGATCTCTACTGTTTCGTCCCCACCCAGCACCCCTGTTCATTCCACCGTCCCGTAATATGTTTTTATTAATAATAAATTAAAGAAATGGATTTTGGAAAACGCGCACACAGATTTGTGTCATAATCGACCTATAGAAACGCCCTGAAAAAGAATTTTTCAAAAATCTTTTATAATAGCGAAAACCGCTATATCGAACTATTACCATAAAATCAAATCGGTTTTTTATTTCTTATTAAGGTAATCGATTTTTATTGTCATTTTACAAAATAAATTTGTAAATTTTGTTTTATCTGTTTTTAAACGGTTTAACTTAACTTAATATGTTGGAATTTAACCAACTTCCTGACGACCGACCAGTCTGGAAATTTGGTACACACTACTAATCTTGATGACAATACAATACAACTTTAATAACATTTAGAAAAATGAGATAAAAAACTGACTTGACCAGTTTGTAAGTTAACTGAGTGCAATTTTCCCCAACTTTAGGTTTTTATTTTGTTGCTTAGTTTCTCCTAAATAACTTCTAATTGGCTTATTATACAAAGTATTTTTACTTTCTTTAAAGACAGTTAAAAGAGAACATCCTACTTTTCTATGTTATCCACCACGACTCTCTCCTAGACCGGTTTTGCCTGCTTTCCAGCATTTATAACGGCAGGATTAAATATCCTAGTGCTGGACAATGAAACTTGTCCAATAAGTAGGCGCTTGATTTCTATGCTATTTACTACGACTCGTTACAGCCTCATTGACAAGTTTCTGTAAGGCAGGTGAAACCGGTCTGGGGAGAGAGTCGTGGTGAATAGCATAGAAAAGCAGGATGTTTTTATTTTAACTGTCTTTAAAGGGAGTAAAATACTTTGTTTAATTCAGCAAGACAGTAGGTAATTTTTTTATTGTGCTTTATAACATAGAATAGCAACTCCGCTAAAATTGATGCTTGTACTTACTGAATGCAATTACAGTAGGGCATCCACGGCAGGATTTGATATCCTACCGATGGACAATGAAACTTGTCCAATAAGTAGACGCTTGATTTCTATGTTATTTACTACGACTCGTTACAGCCTTATTGATAAGTTCTGTAAGGCAGGTGAAACCGGTCTGGGAAGAGACTCGTGGTGGATAGCATAGAAAAGCAGGATGTTTTTGTTTTAACTGTCTTTAAAGGAAGTAAAATGCTTTGTTTAATTCAGCAATACAGTAGGGATTTTTTTATTGTGCTTTATAGCATACATAGCCACTCCGCTAAAATTGAGGCCTCGTATTTACTGAATGCAATTTCAGTAGGACATCAACGGCAGGATTTATTATCCTACCGCTGGACAATTAAACTTGTCCAATAAGTAGACGCTTGATTTCTATGCTTTTACTACGACTCGTTACAGCCTCATTGACAAGTTCTTGTAAGGCAGGTTAAACCGCTCTGGGAGAGAGTCGTGATGAATAGCATAGAAAAGCAAGATGTTTTTGTTTTAACTGTCTTTTAAGGGAGTAAAATACTTTGTATAATTCATCAAGACAGTGGGAATTTTTTTCATGAGCTTTATAACATATAAAACCACTCCGCTAAAATTGATGCTCGTATTTACTCAATGCAATTTCAGTAGGGTATCAACGGCAGGATTTAATATCCTACCGCTAGACAATGAAACTTGTCCAATAAGTAGACGCTGGATTTCTATGCTATTTACTACGACTCGTTACAGCCTCATTGACAAGTTCCTGTAAGGCTGGTGAAACCGGTCTGACGAAAGAGTCGTGGTTAATAGCATAGAAAAGCAGAATGTTTTTTTTTAACTGTCTTTAAAGGAAGTGAAATACTTTGTATAATGCACCAAGACAGTAGAATTTTTTTCTTTTGCTTTAGTCTATAAATGTCTTTAAAATAGTCTAATACAGTTTTGTTGTTAAGTCAATGGGAAAGTCAAAATTTAAAGGTATTAAAATTTACATAGAAGCCAGTCTGGCAATGCACCACCCGGTATAGGGTTAAATCGTTACATGTAGTGTGTCCCCAATCCGACCTTCCTTGGAGTATTGTTCTCATATCTGGGGCATGGCTTCCTCCACAACCCTGAGCATTCTTGATTCTATTCAAAAAGAGCTATTCGTCTCATTAATAATCCTTCACTTACAGAAAGGCTTCCTCTCTTGCCCATCGTCGGGCTGTTGGGGATTTATCGCTTTTTTATAGGTACTTTCATGGCTTTTGCTCTGAAGAATTGTCCAGTATAGATCCTCCACTCACGGTTCCCAACAGAGAAACTCGTGGTTCCGCGCGTTTGCATCTCTATATGGTCCAACTGGACATGCCCTGAACTTCTCACTTTGTTCGTTCTTTTATCCCCAGAGTTTCTAGATTGTGGAACCTGTTGTCCGCGAAGGTCTTTCCTTTCCCCCCAAATCTTCAAGTATTTAAGTCCCGTGTCAACAAAGTCCCTCTTACCTCGCTTAAGACACCCACGGTACGATAGTATTTAGGCTTTTAGCCTTCGTGATTTTTCCAAAAATAAAAAAAATAAAAAATGTAGGGAATATGGTTTTCTCTTGGAAAAATGTCACATTTAGGAGATTTTTTGTAACGCTTACATTTTTAAATTTAATAAATTAAAAAGTAGTCTTAGCAAGTAATGAGATAATATTTATATTTCTACACACTATCTTTTAATTAGGTATTTAGCGTGTCAAGCAAACAGTAATAAATTAATAAGGTAAAATTTAAACCTTTTTTTTCTGGTATAAAATTAAATAGAAAATGTTTTATATACTAATACAAAAAAATAATTTATCATTTTCCCTGCTAAATTTAATTTTAGGTAAATATTTGAAAGAAGAGAAACGTTAAGGAGAGTAATTAAAATCAACCCCTCGAAAATGTCTTGTAATTTCTAATAAGATGAAGATATTTGCTTTATCTTTGCTTAATGAAGGATAATGATAAATGATACAAGTGTGAGAGAGTACAGAAATTTAATATTCTGTAGATTTTTTCTCATTGTACATTGTTAATTATCTTATGAATGGGTTTTCATTTTAATGTTAATTTTCCAATCGACGAAATCAAAGGTAACGGGACCGTTTGGTTTAATCGATGTTGTATTTTCTGTTACTTTGCATAAAATCATAGGTAAATAGGTAATTCTAGTAGGCATGAAGACACGATACTAATATAAAATGTAAAAAAGCGTTAAAATGTTAAAAAAAAACTTTTCCTACGACCACTTGTGAAAATAGCAAATAGCACACTGATTTCATGCATAGAAAATACGTTATATCACACTAGTGTTGCAAAGTACTTTACAACAGTGGTGTGATACATATTATGATGTCATTCTAAAAACTGCTATTGGTTTTGCAAGTGACATATTTATTGTAGTGACAGTAAAAAAACTTTTTATTTACCTTAAACGGTAGAACCCAAATTAGCGAAAATCATCTTATTTTATATTTATTAAAATTTACGAAAAATAAAAACATAAACAAAAATAGACATAACCACAAAAAACAACTTTCACTGACTGGCACAGTGTTGTCAGGTAAGTAGATCAAATTAAAAATCTCCTTTCTACCTTTGAGCACGTACTTATAGAGGCAGCCTTGCCGCTTGACCGTTCGACCTAAAGCGCCAGAGAAAAAAGCCTATAGATCAAATTCCTTTCTCTCTTTCTTCGTGTACTCAAACAACTAGTTAAATCGTTTTTTTAATCCCTAATTAACCCTAGGGCTAATACACACTTTATGAATCCACTTTTTTTATCCATTCATAAATAGAATCAGACCCTTCCGACGTTGCCAAATGCTTTCCATATTTTGCATGGTAACTGACGTTTGGTAGTCGTTTTTTCCTTACTTTTAGGACTTTAGGTTATGCATTTACAATTTTCATATTTTTCTTAAAAATATGAGGAAAAACTGTTATTTTCACTTAATTTTATATGTGATGTTCAGTTTCATTAACTAGTTTTACCAATTTTACCCCACCCAGCACCCCTTTTCACTCCCCGGTCCCGTAAGTTTATTTACTGATATTTTTTAAAAAACGGAATATTTTGGATATGCACCACTTACGTTTTATTTAGAAGAGTGACTAAAATATGTAAGAATCGATAATTTAAAAAAAACACTTATAATAGCAGAAAACCGTATTAAACTATTAGCGTTATTACCTAACAAAACCATACAATTTTTATTAAGTGAGGGCCTTTTTAAATTCCAAAATGATAAAAGTTATATAATGCTTCTAGGTAGGTGATTTTCGATGTAAAAATATTGTCAAAACAGTATAATATAGCAGTGAGGAAAAGTATATATCACACTAGTGTTGCAAAGTAAATATCACCCTAGTGTTGCAAAGTTCTCAATTGTTTTTTATTTTTCTGAACAGACAAACTTTAATTTATTTATTTTTTGGTGAATAATTTGTGGTCGTAGGAAAAATAGTGTACAGTACTCGTGTGAAAATGACTTTCTTATACTCGTGGGTTTGTCGCACTCGGCTAACGCCTCGTGCTACAATATTCCCACTCGTGTGAAATTAGTCATTTTCCACACTTGTAATGTAATATACTATTTTAACATTTTATGTAGTGTACCAAAATAAAGTACTCCTTACCTTTATGTTAACGATTAAGTAATTATTGTGGGTATTATTTTCCTATAACTAGTTCATTTTTAAACAAGGCTAACAGATAAACAAGCTTTAAACGAAAAAACTGGGACTAATCGGCAATTTTCTTGTACTTTTCTAAAAATATCTTTATTTACTGCTACTTCTTTGCAGGTTTGCTTAAGGTCTTAAAGGTCATGGTCACGTCAGCTGGTCACGAATTAGGCCTGATTTTATCGGCAGTAGATGCACGTCCGCACGACGTTACGTCACGTCCTCTGTGTACCTCTAATTTACTGAATTTATTTTAAATGTCCACCATTATTTTAAGGGTCTTGACGTAGAAGTATAAAGTGCTTTAAGCTTTAAACATAATCTACATTTATACAGGTCTTATCAGCCAAATAAAGTAAATTTCATAATACATAAACAAAAAATAAATACAGGGTGGCCCACCATATTCGACACGGTCTGTAGCTTGGGATTTTTAAAAAAGTAAATACTGGAACATATACAGGTCGGATAAGACCACAGTATAAAATTAATTTAGTCTATACAGGGTGTCTCAAAAAAGTGTGACGTATCAAAGTTATATTTTTTTAAAATGAAACACCCTATATTTTATGACGGTTTTAGATTCTACTTAAAAAAACTCAAATTTGTTTATAATACTAAGTGTCTAATTTTGTTCGTTTTTGTGATATTTGATTTTTTTTAAAATGCAGTGGTAAAATTAAATTGATTTTACTTTAACACTTTTAAAACTAATGTGTAACAAGATTAGAAAAAGTCTGCTATATCATACGTAGGTCAAATCAAAATCAAATATTGTACAGGGTGATCAAAAAATAATTTCAATTTTTCATAAAATCAAATGGCCATATCTCTCTTATTTTAAATGGAACACCCTGTATTTTTACGCCACATGATGACCAATAAAATACTCTTTCAAATGGTCTATAGGTTGCCTATACCTATCTTTTGTGCTTTTTAGTAAAATCTGTTTTTACAAATTTTTAGTCCAAATGTTTATTTAAATTAAAGTTGGCTGTGACATAGCAACCATTAATATTTTTCTTAAGAAAATAACAACGACCATTTATTGATTACAAGTGTTTTAGTTACAATCTACAACAACAAGATGATATAATACTGGTAGGATGTAAAAAAATGGTTTACTTTAGTCTAAAGTTAATCCTGAAAAATATTCCAGGAGAAACCATCTGATAACCTTAATAGTTGCTTTAAAAATTTGACACAGTGATTATGGATAATGGAAGAAACGAGTTAGAGGTCACAGAATGTCGTCATAACTGACCAAAGGCGTTATTAGGATTTTTAAAAACACAAGTTTTATCATTACCACATTCAGCTGAAATAAGTGTCAATAAAAGTAGCATTATAAGCAACTAATTAATTTTTTTCCTGTGAATTTTAAAAATAGTGGCAGATAATACAAAACCTTTTAATTTTGTGCTTTTTTCAAACAAATTTTGCAATAAAGGCTTAGTAAATAGGCATAGCTATATCAAAGCCTATTAACATTTGGAATAAAAATATGTTAAAACGGAATTTACTTAAAAAGTATAAAAGATAGGTATAGGCAACCTATACACCATTTGAAAGAGCATTGTCATCATGTGGTGTAAAAAATACAGGGTGTTCCATTTAAAATAAGAAAGATATTGCAATTTGAATTTCTAAAAAATTGAAATTATTTTTGATCACCCTGTATAATCTATGATCTTGATATGACCTACGTATGATAAGGCAGACTTTTCCTAATCTTGTAACAAATCTTAAAGTTTAAAGAGTTTATATTGTTAAAATAAAATTAATTTAATTGCACCCCTGCATTTTGAAAAAAATCAAATATCACAAAAACGAATAATATTAGACACTTGGTACTATTTATAAACATAAATTATTTTTTTATGTAGAATCTAAAACCGTCATAAAATATAGGGTGTTCCATTTAAAAAAATGTAACTTTGATACGTCACACTTTTTTGAGACATGCTGTATAGAGTAAAAATAATATTATACTGTGGCCTTATCCGACCTGTATATGTTTTAATATTTACTTTTTAAAAACCCCATGGTTATCCAGCTACAGATCGTGTCGAATATTGTGGGCCACCCTGTATGTTCTGTATAATAAATTCTTTTAAAATTATATGTTTACCTTTACTTACTTGTATGTATTGTCGGAAAATAAGTAC
The DNA here is from genome assembly GCA_014170235.1 of Listronotus bonariensis. Taxonomy (NCBI): domain Eukaryota; kingdom Metazoa; phylum Arthropoda; class Insecta; order Coleoptera; family Curculionidae; genus Listronotus; species Listronotus bonariensis. Next base: position 13,525 of record JACEGR010010217.1, read on the forward strand.
TCACTTTTTTCCCACGGGAAATAAGTAATTTTATGAAAAGTCACATTTTAGTACCTGTTTACAGAGATATAATATCAATTTCTTCCCGTCACGGAAAAAACAATATTTTTCTTGCATTAAATTAATTTTTGGTGCTTTCACTAGTATTCCAAAGCAAATCAACTACCTTGCATATTTTATAACCTTGTTTTACCAAAAACAAAAACAAGCAAATCGAACAAACTAAACCAGCCACGGCAGGAAACTTAAAAACATAAAAGCCCAACTTACAAGTTTTCTTCATGCAAATAGAAATTCCTAAAGTTGGAGCACAACGGCACCAATTTAATATTTAAACCGTTGTGTTGACGGTTTTAACTTACAAAACAATTTTAAAACAATTTGCTTTTATGTGTTGTTGGTCGTTCTTTAGAAAACTGTTTTAAATTGTACGAAAGAAAAAGGCTGTAATTGCATGCCGAGTTTGGATTTACTTTTTATTTGGCTTTAGTTCGAAACTACACTCCCCACAAAAATTATTGCATACCGTCAGTGTAATTCGCAAAGTGCTTAACTCCATATAATCCAGATCACCATTAGAAAACAGTGCAAATTCTTTAAAATGTATCAGATGTCAAAATTTTATAAATTTAACTTTAACTTAAACATTTTTTTATTATAGTCTATTACATATCACTGTAAAATCTGTTGGTCAAAACCTGCCACTTTTTTTTTATCTTTCTGACATTCCACGAAGGTATATGCCTAAATACCGGAGTACCGTGGGTGTCAGGTTATTATATGTTTAACCCATCGTTCCCCCTGTTCCGTCAACGTTGTCCAAGCACTGAAAAATGAAGTTATGCATTTTACAGCACCTTTTAGACAACGCGGTAGTGCAACCACGGTCGTTATTTTTAAATAACTACTACCTAAATTTGTCTTTCCCGCTGGGAATCGAACCGGCGACTTCTGGCTTCGAAGATTAAAGCTCTGTCCACTGCGCCACGGGGAGACTGGTCTTTTTGTGTCATTTTTTTTTATCTTTGGACAATCCACGAAGGCTGAAAGCCTAAATACGAACGTACCGTGGGTGTCTTAAGCAGGGTAAGAGGAAGTTTGTTAACACAGGACTAAAAACTTGAAGATTTGGGGGGAAGGAAAGACCTCCGCTGGCAGTAGGTTCCACAGTCTAAAAACTCTAGAGACGGGGCCTGTCCAATTGAATCGTATAGGGATGCATACGCGCGGCACCACGAGTTTTTCTGTTGGGAGCTGCAAGAGAAGGGACTATACTGGATAATTCGTCGGAGCAGAAGCCGTAAAAGTACCTATAGAAGAGCGATAGATCTCCCACAGCTCGACGATTGGCAAGAGAAGGAAGTCTTTGAATAAGTAAAGGATCATTAATAAGACGAACAGCCCTTCTTTGAATGGCATCAAGAATGTTGAGGGTTGTAGGGGATGCCATTCCCCAGACATGAGAACAATATTCCAGATAGGGTCGAATTTGGGACAAATACCAAGTGTGTAAATTGGAAGGATCCCTTTAAAACCTGCTGTAGCCGGCTTTGACATATGTTCAAATTGTAAAGAGGTTGCCAAATTTATATTGTTCTTAACATGCATTTATTGTTTCAAAAAATTATCAAATAGGGCTTGACTTACCTTTTACTAGGGTATATGCCTAAAATGTTTTTGTTTGCTTCCCAACATCTATTTATTTTCCGATTGATACTATTTCTTGCTGGCGGAAGAAACATTTTATTGTTTAAAAGTTTCTGAGCCAATTAATATCGTAATTACTCAAAAACTCAACACTATTAATGGATTCATTAAAAACAATCATTTTTATAATAGAATAGCCACTGTTTTTACTTTACTTTTTAATTAAAATTCCCTTTTTACTTGTTTATAAAGAGACAAACATAATAAAACAAAACTTTGTAGAAGTGTAGAACGTACCCACCGACATCGTTACAATAGTATATTACATTACAAGTGTGGAAAATGACTAATTTCACACGAGTGGGAATATTGTAGCACGAGGCGTTAGCCGAGTGCGACAAACCCACGAGTGTAAGAAAGTCATTTTCACACGAGTACTGTACACTATTTTTCCTACGACCACAAATTATTCACCAAAAAATAAATAAATTAAAGTTTGTCTGTTCAGAAGAAATAAAAAACAATTGAGAACTTTGCAACACTAGGGTGATATTTACTTTGCAACACTAGTGTGATATATACTTTTCCTCACTGCTATATTATACTGTTTTGACCATATTTTTACATCGAAAATCACCTACCTAGAAGCATTATATAACTTTTATCATTTTGGAATTTAATAAATAATAGTTTAAAAAAACTAAAAAAACACGCTTTTATATGCAACCGAACTAAAAATTAGAAAATAATTTTTCATTAAAAAAAATATTGTCACTTCATAGTAAAAAGCGTGGGGTGCTTAATATATTAAATGTTATAATTATTATATTTGCCAATATCTATGAGGGAAAAGTTATGAAAAAATTGTAAAATGCACCCCACGCTTTTTACTATGAAGTGACAATATTTTTTAATGAAAAATTATTTTCTAATTTTTAGTTCGGTTGCATATAAAAGCGTGGTTTTTAGTTTTTTTAAACTATTATTTATTTTTCATTTTTTAGTTCGATATGCATTTATGTATGTATCTATGTAAAAATGCTTCAGTTTATTCACTAAAAAATTCCTACGCCATTTTTGTCAAGAGTAGCTAAACCTGAGAAAAGTTTGGGATGTTGCCAAAAGATGGCAACACAGGTGTTGTTTTTATAATATAATGGAATTTTTTTTCCTGGCGATCCAAACCAGGATAACGGGATACTGTTTGCAGATTATTGCATTGTCATGGGTCCTTAATACGTGTGCAAAGTTTCAAAGAAATCGAATAGCTGGAAGTTGGTAAAAATTAGGCTCAAAGATTCCGTTACATAGATAGTGACAACCCAAGTTAATAAAAGCGTGTTAAAAAGGCCCTCACTTAATAAAAATTGTATGGTTTGTTAGGTAATAACGCTAATAGTTTAATACGGTTTTCTGCTATTATAAGTGTTTTTAAAAATTATCGATTCTTACATATTTTAGACACTCTTCTAAATAAAACGTAAGTGGTGCATATCCAAAATATTCCGTTTTTAAAAAATATCAGTAAATAAACTTACGGGACCGGGGAGTGAAAGGGGTGCTGGGTGGGGTAAAATTGCTAAAACGAGTTAATGAAACTGAACATCACATATAAAATTAAGTAAAAATAACAGTTTTCCTCATATTTTTAAGAAAAATATAAAAATATGAAAATTGTAAATGCATAACCTAAAGTCCTAAAAGTAAGGAAAAAACGACTACCAAACGTCAGTTACCATGCAAAATATGGAAAGCATTTGGCAACGTCGGAAGGGTCTGATTCTATTTATGAATGGATAAAGAAAGTGGATTCATAAAGTGTGTATTAGCCTTAGGTTTAATTAGGGATTTAAAAAAAAGATTTAACTAGTTGTTTGAGTACACGAAGAAAGAGAGGAAGGAATTTGATCTATAGGCTTTTTTTCTCTGGCGCTTTAGGTCAGAACGGTCAAGCGGCAAGGCTGCCTCTATAAGGTACGTGCTCAAAGGTAGAAGGGAGATTTTAAATTTGATCTACTTACCTGACAACACTGTGCCAGTCAGTGAAAGTTGTTTTTTGTGGTTATGTCTATTTTTGTTTATGTTTTTATTTTTCGTAAATTTTAATAAATATAAAATAAGATGACTTTCGCTAATTTGGGTTCTACCGTTTAAGGTAAATAAAAAGTTTTTTTACTGTCACTACAATAAATATGTCACTTGCAAAACCAATAGCAGTTTTTAGAATGACATCATTATAAATATCACACGGTTGTTAAGTACTTTGTAACACTAGTTGTGTAAAGTATTTTGCAACACCAGTGTGATATAACGCATTTTCTATGCATAAAACCAGTGGGCTATTTGCTATTTTCACAAGTGGTTGTAGGAAAAATCCATTATTTGGCCGATTCGAAGGATAATCTTCTCGAGAAATCATTATTGTATGACACACCAAAATTTGACTTTACCAACCAAAACCAACTGTAATTAACCAAAAGGTTTAAATTATTGTTAATTGAAAAAAAACAGTTATAAAATTCGGATTCTAAGGTCCGAATCAAGACTTTTTGTTTAATTATGCTTAGTTCTCTTTTGTAAAGTTTGAATTAAACGTTTTATGTTTAACCCATCTATTATTGATCTGTAATACCTTAGAAACGGAATATGTTATGGTAGCAATAATACCTGCTATCACACCTAGGGCATTATAAGCGCGCATTATGATAATGCCCGCTTATAATGCCCTAATGCGCTAATATGGAAATTTTATTGCTTATCCAATTTTATTTCTCTCACAATAAAGATCAAGTTTATACAAACATATGTATTAAAATAAAATCAATAACTTACCAGTTCCTGAAAATATGCCATTAAAACGGTTTCGGTTATTTGAAGAATTGCGTTCGCATCTTTCCAAATACCAAATATGCCATACTCCCGATCATACTGTTGCCTTGATTTAACTGGCAAAAGATTTTCGGTCGCTTTTATGGCCTTTTCTCTTATATTTTGTGGAATTTCTTCCATTTTGAGCAAATCGTTAAATAAAAATGCCAACTGACTAACTGATAGAAACATCAAAGTCAAACTTAACACTAGTCATTATCTACTTACGTATACACGTACAGGTGCAACTTATTTTTTATATTGCGAATAAATAATGTAATTAGTCATTGAAAAACTCTTTTGGGTAAAACATAAAGCATTGTATGCACCACGGGCTTTACTGGATTATAATGCCCATCAGGTCGAAATCTAGCCCTCGTGCCAGAGGCCTTCGGGCTATTTCGATCTTCAGGGCATTATAGTCCAAGTAACGCCCTTGATACATAAATAGCTATTCAGTTTAAAATAAAAAAGATCTAAAAAAAGTGATTGGAGAAGCACAGTGAACTTAATAAAAAAACTGTATAAATTAGTTGGTTTAAGTTGTAAAATAGGAATTCTAAGCCTTTAAAAAAGTCTAAATCCATTATTTGACCGATTAGAAAGATAATCTTCTCGAGAAATCATTATTGTATGACGGCAGGCCCCTGTCAAGAATGATTTATGTTCTTTTTAACGCTTGAAAGGAAATCGTCTCCTCTATACGCCATCTTATCTTACCCCACGTGAGCTTTTCCTTTCGACTTTTTGGAGAAGTAATAAGTTTCTTAGCACTTCATAATATGTTTGGATGGACAGCTTGAAAGCGAGCTTAGTCCGGATAATAAACTAAGTTTTCGGGGATATTTTCCCAAAATAGGTCGTGTAGTTTCTATAAGGTATGAAAGACGAATTGGGTATTGGCTATTTTTTTATATACACTGTGTGCAAAAAGTCCCGGAACCCCTTAATAATTCGCAAATGCGCTCATTTATCGAAAAGTCTTCCAAATAAAGTTTTATAGATATATTTTAGATCTATTTTATAAAAATATGTTTACATGTACAGGGGAATCATAACGAAAATATAGACACAAGTTACCTTTTTTAAATGGAATGGTGTATATGTTATTGGATTTTTGAATTCTCCACAAAATTTTAACATGACTTTGTGTAACATATTTATGCTATACCTAAACTCACTAGTTTAAAAGATACAAGGGTTTTAAAAAATATAATGTAAATATTTATTAACGTTTAAAATATGAAAACACTTATTAACAAAAACAGAATTAACACAAAAATAACTTGTAAACACTTAACCTATTTAATTAAATGTTCGAAGTGACCTCCTTGAACGGCTTTTTTTTTTTTTTTTTTTTTTTTTTTTTGTTATCTTTGGACAAACCACGAAGGCTAAAAGCCTAAATACTAACGTACCGTGGGTGTCTTAAGCGAGGTAAGAGGGAGTTTGTTGTCACGGGACTTAAATACTTGAAGATTTGGGGGGAAGGAAAAACCTCCGCGGGCAGCAGGTTCCACAGTCTAGAAACTCTAGGGATAAAAGAACGAACAAAGTGAGAAGTTCGGGAGCCTGTCCAGTTGGACCGTATAGGGATGCATACGCGCGGAACCACGAGTTTCTCTGTTGGGAACCGTGAGTGGATGAACTATACTGGACAATTCTTCAGAGAAAAAGCCATGGAAGTACCTACAAAAAAGCGATAAATCCCCCACAGCCCGACGATGGGCAAGAGAGGGAAGCCTTTATATATATATATATATATAAATATATATATATATATATATATATATATATATATTTATATATAATATGTTAAATTTATTTAACAAACTGCATGAAAATTTAGTATTTTCGAAATCTGTTTAATCTTCGATCGTAGCTGAACTAATCTCCTGTTTCAAACGAAAATGAATGATAATATTGGATACAGTCTTTTCATATATATTTTATGTATACTCCTAAATTGGTGTTGAGATTGCGGATTTGTTATTAAATTAGATATTAAGCTTAAATAAAATTACCAAACAAATAAAAAATTCGTTTACCTTAAACAATGGATGTAGAGTAATAGAAAAAGTTTGTTATTATGCTTCTTCTTTTAGACCCGTGCTCCATTAAGAGCGAAGTTGCCCTCTCGCACATTACTATACTTTGGGCACTATAAATTAAGAAAAACATCTGAACAAAAAATGTTTTACATTTGTATTAAAATTGAGAAATCCTAGTTACGACAATAAACAAAAAAAAAATATTCTTTTTTTTCAGTGTTCTTTTTGTGAATAATTTTGGCTTGCGAGTACTGTATGGGGTGATGTTTTGACCAAGCATGTTCGGCCATTC
>JACEGR010010218.1:0-20373 GCA_014170235.1 Listronotus bonariensis
TAACACTTTTAAATGTTTTTTCATATTGTATTGTGTGTCTCCTTTTATATTCTGCAAAGATGTGTTGTGGGAGAATATTATTAATTTTTTAAGAAAGTTGTGTGAGGTCACTCTCAAGAGATTTTAACAAATTATGTGTGACTGTTATCTCAATATTCCATCCTGAAGTTCAAAAAATGTCGCAATGCACAAACATACATTTTCGGTAAGACCTATTATTTCATCAATTAATGCACCAAACAGCAAATTAGAACTTTTTATAACACAAATATTAACAGATTCTTACAGTAGGAGCAATGAATACTATACACTAGACTCTTTTCAGTTTGCTGAGTTCATAAATGACAAGCAACTACCTGCTGACTATGAAATAATAAGAATTGACGTTGTTTCATTATTTTCCAATATACCATACTCACTACTAGAAAAAGCATAATAAATAGTTGGACAACAATTAGCTCAATTACATCATTAACACAACAAAAATTCTTAAAAATCGTTAAATTCATATTTGACACAACTTATTGTGTTTTTCAGGACAAATATTACAAACAAATCTTGGGTACCCCGATGGGGGCTACAGTTTCCCCTATTGCTGCTCAGTACATCATGGATGACCTTCTCGAAGAGTGTATACCAAAACTTCCTTTCCAACTTCCTTTTATGAAAAAATATGTTGACGATCTAATCTGTGCCATACCTAAAGGTTAACATAACACAATTCTACACATATTCAATAGCTACAACCAATAGATACAATTTACTATAGAAAGGAAACAGACAACAGTGTCCCTTTTCTTGACACAAAGGTGATTAATACGGATGATAACAAAATCATTCTAGATTGGTATGTTAAACCTGCCAAGTCTGGGAGATACATAAACTATCACTCCTATCACACCGAAAAAATCAAGATTAACTTGGTTCTAGCATTAAAAAAACAAGTAGAAACAATTTCCTATCCATTCTTCAAAAAAAAAACTTTAAAAAACTATACAACACTCTTCTTGATAACTCATACCAACAAAAAATGTTAAAAAAATTAATCTTTAACACAGGTCTACGTCATGATGTAGTGATTAGTAAGCGGGGCAATGTTTTCCCAGAAATCAGTTGTTTTCTTATACAAAATCAGCCTTTTTATTATTTCTCCATACCTTATATTAAAGATGTAACCACTAAGATTATATCGGTTTTTAAAAATGAAAACTGCATCAGGGTAGTTCCAAAATACTCAAAAACTATTGGACTTACATACACTAAACTTAAAAGCAAAGATCCAATATTGAAAAAATCAGAGGTGGTGTATAGCATCCCTTGCTCTGAGTGTGACAAAACTTACATTGGCCAAACGTCGAGGGTACTTAAGGATAGAATTACGTCACATAAAAGTGATTGTAGAAACAATAAGTTAACTTGTGCCTTGGCTCAACACACCGCTGAAACGGATCATGTTTTTAACTTTAATGAAACAATAATTTTAAATACAGAGAAAAATACACTTAAAAGACTTTTCTTGGAGATGGTGGAAATACACCTCAACGAATATGCCTTAAATAAAAGAAAGGATATTAATGATCTAAGTTCTATTTATTCAAATATCCTACTAATTGATAATAACAAAAGAGGCTACTTGTCTGAATTGGAACACAGTGACGACACTATATAATTAACTAAATTAAATATTTATCTCAAAATAATTTTTAGAAAAACTTTTAAAAATAAAAACAATCCTATTTTAACATTTAAAAAGTCTAACCTGTAATCTTTCAACTTTATATTTAGGGTCAGAAGTAAATTATTTTTCACTAATTTACATAATATAATAACATTATATATTGTGCACAATATTTAAATATGTAACACTTAATCGGATACTGTTATGAAACGTTTTTCTCACTTTATGTCTATACAATGCATAGTGGCTAACAAATGCATAGTAAGTAAGTAAGTAATCTTTATTCAGATCAAACCATAAGTTTTAACATTCGTCATTACAACAATATAAAAAATATAAAAATATGCAAAATAAAAACAGATTAAATCAAATTACATTAAAAAGTTATACAAAGACAACAGACACATTTTAGCCTATAGCCTACAGTTTAAAATTTTCTAAGTCTACATTACAATTCAGGTACTCTTCAATGCTATAAAAGCTCTTATCTATTAAGTAAGTCTTTATCACAGTTTTGTACTTATTTATACCTAACTCCCTAATCTTATGTGGCAGTTTATTATAAAAAGTAGGGGCATAATGCAGGGTGGCATTCCAAGATCTCCTCAGTCTTAGGAATTTAATACGTAAGTTGTTGCGCTCTCTTGTATCGTACTGGTGTACTTCTACAGAGGTTTCGTACTTACTGATGTTCTGGTGTATGTATACGAGTGCCTCATATATATATTGGGATGGAATGGTGAGAATCCGAAACTGACTAAAATAGGCCCGTACATCCTCCCTATAGCCGACTCCTGCCAAGACCCTGACTGCCCTCCGCTGCAAGCCAAAAATTCTAGACGCGTGAGGAGAATGACCCCACGCCAGCAGACCATACACACAAACCGAGTGGACCAGTGCATGATATGCTAGCACGGACACATCCACCTCAACGGTCCTTGAAAGATTTCTCAGCACGTAAACCGCAGAGGCGACTCTGCTTGAGATGATATTAACGTGCTTTTCAAATGTGAGTTTGGAGTCCAAGGTGACACCCAAAAATTTGACATGTTCAGAGTATGCAGCGGCATTATGCAACCTCAAAGAGAATAATACATTTTCAGTTTTAGTTCTGTTTAGAGTGAGTTCATTTGATGCAAACCATTCGGCCAAATCACCCATACATTGGTTAACCTTTCCATCCACATCAGTAAGCTCATCTGAACGCACAATGAAGCTTGTGTCGTCAGCATATAATGTCAGACTACCCTCCGTCAGGGAAGAGGATATATCGTTAATGTATATTAGAAACAGGAGTGGTCCCAAGATAGAGCCCTGAGGCACTCCGTGGTTCATATGTCTCTCCCCCGATGTTTCTCCCTGAAAGAAAGTCGTAAAGTAACCACTTATATAAGTTTTTTTATATTAATTATTCTCAATGCATTTCAACATCTTTCCTTTGCAGCATGTTTGGGGATTCGGGTAAGAGACGCAGCCCCATCATGTTGCATCAAAATCTTAACGCAATAATTTAAAAGAACGATTGCTGGGTAGCTTTCCAGTGACGAAAATTTTTGTGCGTCACGCTCCAGGGCTTGAAGCTCTTGAACTGCTCTAAAAGTTAGTCACTGGAACGCATCCTTAGACAAGGAAAGAAAGATACTGTAAGAAATTTTAAGATTTCGTTGTTTTTAACCTTTCTTGGCTTTATAATAATAATTTCTTTTAAATATCTAATTTCATTTTAAATAATTAATTTTAAAAATCCATCCTTAACCATAAAAAAACATGTGTGAAGCACAAAAACCAAAAGACGGGTTGGTGCATGAGGGGCAAGGGGAAAGAAAAACGGAGTAGCTCAGGTGTATAACACTTTCCGTCACTGGAACGCCATAAAGTAGAACAAAATGCTCCTGAGCTACTCGGGACCGCTCTATTTGCGTCACTGGAAAGCCACTCTGGTTGCGGACTGCTCCTCGGTGCCTGAGTGACAGTCAGATGCTGGGGGTTGATCTGCTTGCCGGTGCTCCGCCGCTTCGTACCAATTGTGTGACAGACAATTGTGGCGAGGTGGTGGAGTATTCACAGTTGTAACAGATAAGTAAATATATTAAACCAAAATCTGAATATAATTTTCTCGAATACTACGCCACTGGAATCTCGTCAAAGTACCGGAAGGACGACGTATGGTCAATGAAGCCGATAAAAGTCAATCAATTTTATCGACTCTCCTTCTCTTGGTTATGGTTGTAAATGGGATAGAGTGAGACATACGTTTCAGAGACATTACCATTTTCGAGAAAGTAGTTAACAAAATGGCTACAACCCGTTCACATACCTAATTAGTATAAAAATGGGGTTATAAAATATTAATAATTTATTATATGAAAGAAAAATCCAAATGGAAACTATTTTGAAGCTTTTATATTGGTAACTCACTTGTACACGTAAGTTTATAATCATTATTACATAATAAATAACTTTGTCCCCATATTGTAGCCTTAAAAAGAAATAAACTATTTCGAAAGCTTGGTGATTCAAAAGAGTTTTTCTAAGCCCAAATACACCTGACTTTTTCCCCAATAAACAACCTACTGTATATATATATATATATATATATATATATATATATATATATATATATATATATATATATATATATATATATATATATATATATATATATATATATATATATATATATATATATATATATATATATATATATATATATACAGGTCTGGAAAATCGTTATTGAACCATTGGGATTAACAAGTGGAAAAAGAGAAAGCGATCTTGCCTTAAGAGTATACAGTATTACAGGGTGATTCAAAATCGATCACGAAACTTAAGGGGGTGATTTTACTTGACAAAATAAGGGTAGAACTTTTTATATTTTTTTAAATGTCAGTCGTTTTCAAGTTACAAGCCGTCAAAGTTCAATTTTAATTTTGGTTTTTCGCCATATTGCATTTATTTTTTAACCAATCCAGTTGATATGTGGCACACAAATCGAGCTTTGCAGATTCTAAAATTTTAAGACAAAAGTACCAGAGGTCACTTTACATACTTTACATATTTATATATATATATATATATATATATATATATATATATATATATTTATATATATATATATATATATATATATATATATATATATATATATATATATATATATATATGATATATATATATATATATGATATATATATATATATATATATATATATATATATATATATATATATATATATATATATCCGAACTAGTCCTTTTATTTAATAATCATATTGTAGGAAAGCATAAAAAATGGTCAGCAGATGATCATGCAAACCTGTCACATTGATATAAAAAGCCAATGTACTTTGTAATTCACGCAACCATATTTATGTGATCTTTTAAGGAATTTAAAAACCAAAGATTTAACTAACCAGAACTAACAATAAGTTCCCAATGTGTTAGTTTTGCTTTAATCAAATTATACGTGTCTGTGCTTTTTTCTGGAGTCTTATGTAGGGGTGCATTAAAAATAACTAGTACGTCATTTTTAAAACTCCGCAATATTGGATTTAGAGTAACTCACTATATTTTTTGAGTTCCTCTTAACAAGACCTTTTTTTGATACCCATATTGCAAAAGTGTATTAAAAATAACTAGTTTGCCATGTTAAAAGTTTGCCATTTTGGGTTAAGGATGACGTGACTTTATTACATACAGAATAATTAAAATTAATATAAGAAACATAGTGCCCTTCACGGATCTGGCAACACAGCTGGAGGTCCTAAAGTCAAGATTATTTTTCATAATTCATAAATGAAATTAAGGTAACGGGGAATACAAATTTATTAAGTGTTTCGGGTGACAAAGAGAAAATATTGTGAAAATTTTTAGCTCTTAATATTAATATTCCCTCCTTTAATTTGGATTTTTTATTTGTACTTTTATTTTTGCGTCAAAGCTCCCTAACTATCGAGTTAAAAGAAAATTATGTGTACTTTTAATCTTAAGAGAATTAAAGTGCCTACAAAAATGTCTTATTAAAAATTTTCGCTAGACGAACCGTTTTCAAATAATCAAGCTTTAAGCATGATAAATTTTAAAAATTTACCGTTTTTATTTTGAAATTTTGCAACTGACAAAAAAATAAAAATATAGAAAAAACGAAAAAAAACAACATAGATTCTTAAAGGGAATTTAATGGTTTACAAAAAGGTTTGTTAGTGTTTTTAAATAAAATCGTTCTTTAAAAATAATTCACAATTTAAGTTAAAGAAAAAATATCTTTCTCTTCATTTTTGAAACAAGTTTTTTCACTCATTGAAACAAATCAATATATTACATCATCGAAAATCATTATTTTATTAATTTTATCGCTTAAAATATCTAAATTTCATAATATATCCAAACCTATTCTAGGTGTATAGTGTATATCGTTGTGTGTGTTGCTGTGTTTATTTCTAGATTTTTTCTTTGCCACTATTTTTTATTGCAGTTTGTTTTATTTTGATAATATTTATTTATCTGCCTTGTAAAAAATATCATTTTCTTGTATTTTATAATTTATCATCATCATTTTGCTTTGTAATATAAATAACAAAGTGTGTTATAGGGTTTATATTTACCCTTTGTAAGAAATATTTGATTACAATGATAAAGTATTTATAACTTAATAATAATTCAATCTGACAGAAATGAAAAACATTGTAGGTTCGTAATAGTATAATTTGTCTTTTCTTTGCTTAATAAATAATTAAATCGGATGATTTACGACTTCCAACCAGTACCGACGCGCTTGAAATATATACCTACAATCATCTTTTGGCAGATATTTTTATCTAATTTACAATAAGAAGTAATAATACAGCTTTAAAAATCAAATTAAAAGTATTAACTACGTAACTAGTATTATAAACAGATAGGAAACAGTTTTTTTAAAACAAAAAAAGGAATAATAACTCCACAAACTTTACAAGATTAATATTATTGTCAGAAAAATATTCATTCAAAACACAAAATAGTTGTTCTGCTTAGTTCTGGTTAGTTCAATCAAAGGTTACTGACAAAGTTATACACTTATTAGACAAGTGTTACTTATTTATATACTTTTTTAGAGGTTGGTAAAAATCTTCGAAATACTTCTGGACCGAAAGATGATTGTTTGGAGCCGAAACTCTACCGGCTAAAACTTTTTTCCTCTTGGTGCTGCTCTTTAACCACTGGAAACCGCTTTCGCATTACTTCAGTGAATGAAGCTGGTCCGGTTATCTTATCTTCTTGTATATATCTATATTTATTCGCCTCGACTTGTTCTTTCTTTTGTACTGATAACAGACTTTACAGTATTGTACTGCATAGTTCCACATTTCTTCCCTTCCGACAAGGCTTTCCATCATGTTACATATATTGAATAGGATCCCAGTTTGCCGTGTATATGCTGCTCTTGCTTCTTTCCACCTGTAGCATACAAACAGGATATGTTCGGCGTCATCATCTTGACAACAATAAAGACAGCTTTTTTATATATCTTTCTGACATCCCACGAAGGCCTATGCCTAAATACCAGAGTATCGTGAGTGTCGGATTATTAGATATTTAACCTATCATTTCCCCTGTTTCGTCAACGTTGTCCAAGCACCGAAACATGCAGGTTTGCATTTTACAGCACCTGTTAAACAACGCGGTAGTGTCACCACAGTTGTTATTTTTAAAAACTACTCTTAAATATGTCTCCCGCAGGGAATCAAACCGGCGCGGCGCGGCGACTTCTGGCTTCGAAGATCCAAGCTTTGTTTACTGCGCCACGGGGCTCTGATCTCCTTCGGTCATATAGATATTATTTAAAACAGCCGTGACCTGACAGTGCCTGTGAAAGAAAGTAGTTTACTTCCCATAAGGCCTGTTAAGACATCTTTGGATATTCCGGAGTCCCATTTAGCTTGTTACCTGTTTATAAGGTTGATTTTGGTGACTTCTTCCTTCTCACCCAAATACCTTTCTTTCCGTTGTTTGATTTGTAGCTCTATCGGAGGCACTCTAGCAATTACAATTATTTGTATACTTAACAGTAATAACGAAAACTGTAATACAATGTGGTTCATTAAATGTGCAACGAATGGTAATTTGCAATTTGTCAGAAAAATCTTTATAAAAGTGAGTGCATAGTTTTGAAGTGTATTAGCATTAGTTAGTTTTGTTTAAAATTAGGATTAATATTTTGTATTGTATTTACTACTTTTCTTAAATATACTATGTTGAAAAAATAAGAACATTCATATGTATAATTAAATATTTAATTTATGGTTAATTTGTTTTCTGGGAGTTTAAATTAAACAAAATATTATTTCGCTTTTTCTACAATTAAAAGTTTAATAAATATTTTAAAAAACTTAAACTTTTATATACCACGAAAAACTATTGTGTCCTTGCATAATACAATTTAATTAATTAATTTAATTTATTTTTTTTCAAAATAATCTTAACTTTTATTGTATTATGCAAGGTCAGAATACTTCCTTATAGTATATAAAACGTTTAAATTTCCTTAAATATTTATTAAAAGTTTTTAATTTTGGAGAGAAGCCAGATAATATTTTGTTTAAATATTTAATATTAAAAGCAAGTTGAAAGTTCGCAAAAAAAGAAAATTTATACTTTTTTCCAAATTATCTTACAGAATGTTATAGGTCTTAAGTCTTTACTATTGGTAACTTTTTTATTAAGTAAAATTAAAATTTGAATAAATTAGCAAAAAACTATATTTCTTAATCCTTTATTAGGCGCGTAAAGAATTTTTCAGTTATTGGTCGCATGGTGTATTTAATACCCCAATAAAAATTTAAGAGTTTTAAAACTACTTTTCTACAAATATTACTAATATATAATAAATACTGTGTTTAATACTAAATAAGCATTTAAATTACTAAATTCTTATTTACAAAAGCATAATATTACATAAAAATACAAACACATAATTTGGTAACTTCAAATGCATCGAGTTCAGTTCCAATATCAATATCCCTTGATTCGGTTTTTGGTCCAGGAAATAATTTTATTATATTACATTTGTTTGAATTTAATGTTGTGCTGGTGTAATTAATTATTAATTTTTAAAATACCTCCACCAACTTTACAGAAGGCACTCAAAAAATATAATACTGTTTTGGATAATATATTACATTAATAAATGGTCGCGCGGTGTGTTTTAGGTACCGTTTACAAACAAATATAGTAATTTATGTAACAAGTGCATAAAGTCATACCTTTTATTACGAATGGAAAGTTTGACAACACGAGCCGTTAGGCGAGTGCGGCAATGTCATGAGTAAAAAAGGCACTTTATGCATGTGTTACATACTATATTTTTTCCACGACCGTATAAAAAATTTCAGAATACCATTTTATACATATTTTTTCTTCTATCTTGTTAATTTTAATTTTTCCAGCACAGCCATTATATTGCAACAAAAAATCATACCCTTCTAATTTTTTAAGAGACAATTATCCTCTTCATATCTACGCATTTATAATTTAACTTTAAAAAATTGTATGTTCCTACTTTTTGCAGAAATAATACTGAAACAGTATAAATTTCTTTTTAATTTTTAAGTCATCCAAAATTATTATTACTATAATTTTTTTAAATTTCTGTTAAATTTATTTGCAAACTGTCAAATTTTAAAAGTAGTGACACATGAACTAAAAGAAATAATTACCAAATCAAAAGTAACTTGACCGTTTGGTTTAGTTGATGTCGACTTTACTGTTACATTGCAGAAATTGATATTTAAGTTTATTGTAGTAGGCATGAAAACAAAACGATGACGTCTGGTCCCAATTATACCTCGTTTGGCGTTTTAATTATCATATCCCCAATGGCCTAGTGGTATATGGCGTTGGATTCTCACACAGGTGTTGGACTGTCATGGGTTCCACTCCCAGCGTCGGCGAGACTTTTTTAATTTGTATGTGATGGCGTCTGGTCCCAATTATACCTCGTTTGGCGTTTTAATTATCAGATCCCCAATGACCTAGTGGTATATGGCGTTGGATTCTCACGCAGGTGGCCAGGTGTCATGGGTTCGACTCCCAGCGCCGGCGAGACTTTTTTAATTTATAGGTCGTTTCAATTTTAAGTTTAGGTGATGACGTCATCGATAGTTAGTTACCCCTATTTAGCACGTGGTGACTTAGGGCATTAAAAATTCTAATTTTGCGTTAGGGGTTGAGATGGCGATAAAATTGTGTTTTCGGACCTTAAATTTCTCCTATATGAAAATACATAGTAAAAACTACCCTTATTATGTTAGAAGTGCGTTAGCTCTTCTACTAAGGTGATAGTGTTTTTAAACGCGGATGTCCTTAAAATATGTTGGTTTATACAGAGTGTCCAAAAAAAGAAATGGCCGTAAAAGTTTTTTTTTTTTAAATTTTAACCCCAATTTTTTCTTGCGGGATCGAATTTAGCATAAAAGAATATGGAAGGTTATTTTATTTTGACACCCGTTGCAATGTTGCCTCATCATTTATAATTTACAAAAACTTCAATAAAAACCATTATATGTACATAAAGTTAAAACGGAAACAAATTGTTTTATTAAAAATACTTAGCTACGTGTTTCAAAAACACTAAGTTCGACAGAATAAACTCCTAGAAGAACATTTACACAGGGTATTTTAGGACATGGCCAACATCTTAATATCGAAACAAAATAACCTGTGTGAATTTTCTTTCAGGAATTTATTTTGTTGACCTAAGTGTTTTGAAACACCTAGCTATATATTTGTAATAATCAATTTATTTC
Source organism: Listronotus bonariensis (assembly GCA_014170235.1). Taxonomy (NCBI): domain Eukaryota; kingdom Metazoa; phylum Arthropoda; class Insecta; order Coleoptera; family Curculionidae; genus Listronotus; species Listronotus bonariensis. Next base: position 10,462 of record JACEGR010010218.1, read on the forward strand.
CGTTTTTAACTTAATGTACTTACATATGGTTTTTATAAAAGTTTTTGTAAATTATAAATAGCGTTTAATGTGTAAAATTTTATGCTAAATTCGATACCGAAAAGAAAAATTGGGGTTGAAATTAATTTTACAGCTATTACTTTTTTGGAACACTCTCTATAGATCAAAATATTTTTAGGACGTCCGCGTTTAAAAACATTATAACTTTTATAAAAAAGCAATTGTCATATCTTGTTAAATAACAGAAATATTGGACCTCATCGGACATTTGAGCCACCCTGCACCCAGGCTAAATTTTTGTCTGCCAGAGGGTAGGAACTATCAAAAGTGACTGCCGACTGGGAAAATATTTTCTAATAGAAACCCAAGTAACATACACAAAATTCAGCTTTTACAAAATAACGAAAGTTAACTTTTTATTTAGTTAACTTTCAAGGTAAAAAAATTGGGGTTACAATTAAAAAACTTCACAGCTTTTACTTTTTTTTGAGATACATAAACCAAAATATTTTTAGGATATCCGCGTTAAAAAACATTTTAAATTTTATGAATAATGCTTTGTCATATCTTGATAAATAACAGAAATATTGGACTTAATCCGACATTTGAGCCACCCTGCAGCCTAAATTTTTTCTGCCAGGGTGTAGGAATTATCAGAAGTGTCTGCCAACTGGGAAAAAATTTTCTAATAGGTACACAAGTAATAGGTATACATAAAATTCGGCTTTTACAAAAATTAACTTTTATTTAGTTAACTTTCAAGGTAGAAAAATTGAGGTTAAAATAAAAAAGCTAACTTTACAGATATTACTTTTTTAAGACACTCTGTATAAACCAAATTATTTTTAAAACATTCGCGTTTAAAAACACTATAACTTTGTTAAATTTTTTTTATCATATCTTGTTAAATAACAGAAATATTGGACTTACTCGGACAATTGGGCCCCCTACAGCTAGACTAAATTTTTGTCTGCCACGGGGAAGGAACTATCAGAAGTGTCTGCCGACTGGGGAAATATCTTCTAATAGGTACTCAAATAACATACATAAAATTCAGCTTTTACAAAATGACGAAAGTTAACTTTCAATTTAGTAACCTTTGGTACCTGGTACCTGCCAAAGCCACTATGAGTCAAACTTCATAGTCCCCCATCTCTTCTACCTATGTTGGAAGAATGCGCTGACCAAGTGTCAGCTTTTACAAAATGACGAAGGTCTGCCGCTCACGGGCTCTTAGACTATTACAATAAAACAGGATTTTTAAATAAATCGTCACACAGTACCAATGACATTCTTCTGCTGAGATACATGGATCCGTAGCAGAACAAATGATGATTTTTTAAGATTGGTATACAAAATACGCCTAATTAAGGGTTAAACTAATTAACATGTTGATGTCAGAAAATTCATTAAAGATCAAGATCACGGACTTTACCTATTTTTAAAGTAAGCAGTTTTTAAGATATTGACAGATAAAAATTGCTATTACATTTTTTAAAACTGATTTAGACGGCACCATTGTAATTTTTTCTATAAAATACACGATTTTGTTTAAATTGGCAGGAAATTGCTTTATTTTAGCTGGATTAATATGGTTATATCACAAATCAAGATGACCTTGATGTTTATTTTAAAAAATTTAATTGAGAATGCCATGATTAAGCTTAAAGCGGCAATTTTAAGTTAAGCTGATGTAAAAAAATAAAATTAATCGTGTTTTATTTTGTACGACTTCTCCAGGCGGGGTATTATTTGGAATAATTCTATTTTTAGGTTATAACTTATTTTTTATAATGAAACGGGCGTAAGCACTTTTAAGCACAAAAAATTGTTATATTTTTCCCAAACCAGTATGTTTTTGCAAACCAACACATTTAACTACAACTACTTGTTTCCAAAAATCAGCTTTCAAAATTTTACATTAAACTTTTTGCATATAAATAATCAATTTCAACCGGCACCAGCAATTTTAAAAGTTAAAAACTTGTTAAAAAACATTTTTTTGTGTGTCCTGGCTGCTGCTGGATTTATAAAAGCTTTTTATTTAAATTTTACCTATATTTCAATTTAAATTTTACCAGAAGTTTGTATTTATAACAGAAAACCTTTTTGGATGAATTCATACCTGGGAGTCACATGCAGAGTTTTGCAATTATTTTAATGGTCTCTACGGATTTTGTGTAAAGCTGTTTTGTAACACAATATTAAGATTAAACGAACATTTTAATTACTAAAACAGTTATTTTGGATTTTACGACTTTCTAGATAATTGTGTTTTCTTGTGTGTGTGTAAGTGGACCAAAATTTTTTAATCATCTGCCTGAAGAAATAAAGTCTTTGCCCTTTAAACCTTTCAAAACGAGAATAAAACAGGTCCTGCTAAATGGTGCCTGCTATTCATTTGACGAATTTTATGAAATTTTATAGATTTTCTAATTTTTTTACTGTGTCTCTTCTATTCTATTTTATAGTAATTTTAGTTATTTAAATGTATTTTAAGTGTTAATTTATAAGTAACGTTTGTAAAACCTGTAGGTTGTTGACATGAAAGAAAATCGTAATAGTTATTTTTATTAGTAATAGGGGATTTTTTCGTACTTGCGATAAAAAACAATGAAGAGCGAATTTGTACAATAATTTATTGGTTATTTATGTAACAAGTGCAAAAGATACTAAGCTTTTGTAGCATTTTTTCTATTACCGTATAAAATTTTTTAAATTAACATTTTTTACATGTTTATTTATTTATACTTTTTAATTAATTAAAATTTTTGTAGCAACGCCATTTTACAGTGTGTCCACGAATGGACTTAACTATACCTGTAAAAAGAATTATTTATAATCTTTCGAAAAAGAGTTATTCATCATAAAATGTTTTGCTTTATCTAAAAGCTATAATGAAACTCGCCGTAGGATACACAGGGTGGTTCAAAATCGCGAAAATATTACTTTAAAAAATTTAAAAACATATTTTTGAGACCAACTAATTAAAAAGCATAAAAAGAAGATAATCAAAAATGTATAATACATTTGTTTGCTATTGATTATAGTTTCTTAAGAAAACTAAGGTTTATGTTGTTGTTAATGTATTTTTTTGGAATAAAAGCGTTAAAAACAAATAATCCATTAATATTAATGTTATTTTGGGAAATAAGAAAAAGATCGGTTATAAATATTTTTAACAACTTATTTAAATAGCCTGAAAAAGTAATAAAACTTTAAACTTTTTGCTAAATAAATCGTTACTTTTTGTGTTACTACTTACATACACTTTAACTTATAACTTATAAAAAGTAAAACAATTATTTATTTAAAAAAAACACTTTTGTTTAAGTGTACGCCCTATTTTCCCAAGTAATTATAAGCGATAAAAAAAAGTTATAAACTTTTTTAATTACGTCTTTTATGCTCTTATTTAGAATTTTTTAAATATATTTTATTTTTTAAAATGATATTGTCGCGATTTTCAAGCACCCTGTACATCATAGGTCATTTTTATAATTACTTTTAAAACTTCAGACAAAGCAAAAATTTCGAAATAATTAAAATTAAAACAATTACAGGTATAATTAAGTTCTTCCGTGGACACACTGTATATAAATCATGGTCTTCCTATTATCCTTTTCATAACTATACTGGATTATTCACGGTGTCTTATTAAAAGATCACGGAAACTACTAAAGATAAAAATCTTAAATTTTGATGCTAGATTTAAATAATATTAATCCTAATATGACAAATATTTCGCGTTTTTGAGACTTCCGGTTACACCGGAAGTGCATATCAACTTGCCTAATTTAAATATAATACCCTATTTATTATTACATTTTTGAATTCTACACGAAATTCTAAGTATATGTTGTGTATTATGTCATATACCTAAGCCTAAGCGTTTGGACATATTTAAATTTTCTTGTTAAAAAATGACGTTTACAGACCCAAAAATATTTATTAAGTTTTCTTATAAAAATCCCATATTATTTAATATGGAATGAAATTCCTGTTTAAGAGAACCCAATTTAACTAAGTATTTGTAAAGTTCTAAAAAACATTAATACATAGTGTTTAAAAAAATAATATTAAAAATTAAATTAAAAAAACCATCAAAAATCTTTTTTTTTGTTAACAACCCCCAAATTTTATAATTTTATGTTATGTAGCATTAAAAATAAAGGTAAGTTTGTGTCAAGTTGCTTATTTCTAAAAGTTGTAGTTTCCGAGATATTTCCAATTAAACATTTTTATTTAGCTAATAGGCTGCAGATTTAAAATTGAATTATAACAGAGAAAATTGTAGTAGTGAAACTATAATTGTCGTTGGTTATAATGTAATATTAGTTAGCTATAATAGCGTTAAACGATGGACTCATGCAAAATACCATACATTTCTTTATTATTTAAATGTTTTTTAATGTCATCAGAACCAACTAATAATAACATAATTTAAATCTGCAACTTATTAGCCAAATACGATATTTAATTGGATATATCTCAAAAACTACAACTTTTAGGATCGGGCAACCAAAGTCTTAACTGATATGTCTTTTAATAGTGATTTAGTTTTATAGCTAATTTTTCGGTATCTTTGTTTTTGGATATTTTACATAACTTTTAGTGTAATCAATAATTACAGCCTACATTAAAATCACCACTTCTGGTGTGGCGTGCTTGGGCTCAACCGAAAGGTCCAAACTCGAGGACTATAAATTTAAGGCTTTTAAAATTTTTAACTACTCGAAGCTAATAAATTGTACAGTAATTACTTAATTTGCAGAATTAGGTATGTTTATAACCGAATTTTGCACTCAATCTCATTCATTTGTTAGAAAAGACATCCCAAGGCCGTTAGTAGCGCCAAAGATTTTTAGGTCCATGAAGGTTTGCAAAGTCCTTTAAAAATAATTTTGGCAGCATGCTATATGTTGCTCTAAATACCAGTTACAGTCTTGGAATTGCAGACCGAATCGACTTCAACCCATTTAACCCTGTTCTTAAAAATAACAGCCTGTTCTTAAAAATAACAACCCTGTTCCTAAAAATACGGCATCGTATTTTAAAATACGTGCCGGAAACGAACTGTTAAAAAAGTTTTTTTACACTTCATGTAGTATACTAAAATAAAATACCTGATCTTTATATTACCGATTAATAAAATTGCATAATTTTACGGTCGTGAAAAATATGGGCGATTTTTAACCTATACGTAAAATTTGAGAACTTATTGCTAAGGACAAACAATAACTAATAACACAAAAAGATAAATTATTTTTTTAGAATTAATTGTCACAGGCATGTCAGCCACAGAAAATTTAAATATTTCCACTTTGGAATTGTCATTATTATTCTTTTTTAACGAAAAAAGGCGCAATTAATAATAGCTACAGCTAGAAGAAGGTGCATATGATAATGTTACGGACATAAAAATAAGTGTTAGTTTATAGAATTGTATAAAGTTAGGACCTTTTAATTTAGTCTGATAATTTACTTGAATAATTTACCTTAGATTTTCCAAGTTCTTTCATCAGTTTCGAAGGTTTCCGAAAACGTCCGAATTATCCATTGAGAACTTTTATGCCATCCTGTACTATGGAATTTTCACGATATTTCTCGAAGATTCTAGATCATTCTTTACTCTTCCACCATACTATAAAAGGGCGACGGGAAACCTCCGATTGAGTCAGTATAAATTCGACTTTTGTGTTGTAAACTTCGAGACACTGACAAGAGTAGATTTTGTCGTTGTTGTAACCATAGTTACGTTCCATTGTTAATAAAGGTATAAAAACGAAGACACGTGTTTTTATACGAGGAGTTTTGGAACAATAATATGCATTTGTAAAAAATGCCCAATTTTAACCTTTAGATGTTCAGCTGTAATGGGAATGATTACATTTGCTTTTCTGGAGACACGCAAAGAATCAAGTAGAATTCAATTAACTTTTCGGATAAAGAAGAATATTTATTAGAAATACGAAATATTCGGGGTGTTTTCTAATTGCGATAAAAATATATGTATAGCAGCTGATTTATGGGCTAATTTTATAAGAAAAGGTCATCTAAGCATGGTCCAGCATTTCTTTTTATGCTCGAAGGTCCAACAAATAGCTTATCTTATCTTACAGGGTGTATTCGTAATTACTCGGTTAAAGAATTTAAAAAATAAAATCCATCGAATTAAGTTATTCAATTTATTTGTTTATTTATACAGGTAAATTTCCCGACAAGCTTTTATATCATATCATATCATAGCATCATATAAATTGTTTAGTGAGTGATATTTTGATAGTGGAACTTTTAATGTAAAAGTTAATTTTACTCTTTTCAGTTTGTTTTAATAAAAGCTTGTTTTAACTTTTAAATTATTTTTACTTTTTTGTTATTGCTGGACATGTTTCTTAGTCTGTTTATCTCATTTAATTTGAAGCTGTTTATATGTAATACAATTAAGCATTTGTATCGAGGAATGCAAAAACCCCAGTCCACTAAAAATTCAGACAAATACCAACAATAAAATGTGACTCCCATTCGTATTCTCAGCAAGTCCTTTCATTTGATATCCATATTGTGGAAAAGCATAAAAAACTTAGTCGGCCATTTTAGGGTGACATACCTTTATTTTTTATGTTACTTTCAGCAAGCCCTTTCATTTGATAGCCATATTACAGGAGTGCATTAAAAATTAATAGTCTACCATCTTAGGTGTTTCACCATGTTGCATTTTAAAATAAATTCTTTTATTTTTTTTGAGTTACTCTCAGCAAGCCATTTCATTCAATCTCTATATTTTAAAGTACATCAAAAATAACTAGACCGTCATCTTGGGGTTTTGTCATGTTGTATTTGAAATCACGTCATATTATTTTTTGTGTAAGTCTTAGCAAACCCCTTTCGTTTGATACCCATATTGTAGGAGTGCAATAAAATTAACTAATTCGCCATCTTTAGAAATCCAGAATTAACTCACAGCAAGCCTTTTCATTTAATACCCATATTGTGGGAGTGCATTGAAAATAACCAGTCCGCCATCTTGAGTGTTTCGCTATGTTGGTTTTAGACCGGCGTCACATAGCTCACCATGTATGGTCATCTAAACTAAACGTCTGTACCAAATTTCAGCTCAATTGATTAAAGATAAATGCTTTAAAATTAAGTTGCAAAATTCCACCCGAAAAATCCGAACATACTTACGTTCTTTCTTTCATACATATGTACATTGAAAGTTACGTAAAAACTTGTAAAAAAGGTGCTTATATATTTAGGTAATTACTGGCTGAACAAAGGATTCTTTGAGTATTTTCAAAACAAAAATTTCATGTAAACATGAGTCCGCAAATACTTCGCTCTTACAAGACCGAGTGTTAAACTTTTAAAACGGTTTTTGGTAAATATCTTGAATATCATTCATTCAAGTTTTTATTTAGGGTGTTACACAAAGCATAAAGAAACCAATAATTTAGTTCTTACCTAGGTAAATTTTTTTTAAGTCAAGTGGCATTCTAGCACCATGGCTATTAAAAAAATGTCACTTGTAATTGCATATACGCAGACCATACAAAAAGCAATAATACATTTTTGTTTTTAAAACGTTATTCCTAATAAAAGCAAATTCTTAAATTAAATATTATTCACAATAATTTTGTTAACAGGGTTCAGAAAAACTTCAAAAACATGATTTTCCTCCAAGTAAACTACATTTATTATTTTTATTTTTATTTTTAACACGCTTTTATTAGCTTGGGTTGTAACTATCTATCTATCTATCTATCTATCTATCTATCTATCTATCTATGTAACGGAATCTTTGAGCCTAATTTTTACCAACTTCCAGCGATTCAATTTCTTTGAAACTTTGCACACGTATCAAGGACCGATGACAATACAATAATTTAAAAACAGTATCCCGTTATCCTGATTAGGACCGCCAGGATAAATAAATTCGTTTACAGATCCTAATACTACTCTTGACAAAATGGCGAAGGAATTTTTTAGTGAATAAACTTGAGCATTTATTTTTAAAAAACTAATTGATATATCGAACTAAAAATTAAAAATAAATAATAGTTTAAAAAACTAAAAAACACGCTTTTATATGCAACCGAACTAAATTTAGAAAATAATTTTTCATTACAAAGAGTTTGTCACTTCAGAGTAAAAAGCGTGGGGTGCATTTTACTATTTTTTCATAACTTTTCCCTCATAGATATTTGCAAATAGAATAATTATAACATTTAATATATTAAGCACCCCACGCTTTTTACTCTGAAGTGACAAACTCTTTGTAATGAAAAATTATTTTCTAATTTTTAGTTCGGTTGCATATAAAAGCGTGTTTTTTAGTTTTTTTAAACTATTATTATTTATTTTATTTAAGGGCGTTTTCAAGGTGTACTGCGACCATTAAAGTCAACACATCTAAATATTTTTTTCTCCTCCTATTGTAAAGAATATTTTCGTTTTGAAAAGTTTTTTAAGGTTATATATTTACTTTCAAATAATTTACAATAATGACTTTGTAATTAAATAATGGCAGATTTGTTCAAAAAGAAAAATAGGTGATTAGATTAATAATAGTCCAGACGGAATACCTGATTGCAAAAAAATTTGCCTTGCAGCAAACTAATGGTATAGTTTTGTTAGGTGCATCCCTAACTATATAAAAAAACACTTCCAAACCAAAATAATAACTAAAATAAACAAGTTGGCATATTTAAACGCTATTTTTATTTCAAAAAATTTTTTTTTGTATAAGAAATTTCGATATTCTAAAAAGTACCTTTCTCTTGAGCAAAATTCACATTTTTTGAGATACTCCGTATACGAGTACCGCTCATATGCGTTTTTTTAATGAAAAACGTTTAATATATCCTTTATTATTGATTTTTAGTTTTCGATAGATATTCCAAGAAAAGTTTAAATGATAATTAATTAAACGTGCCCTAAAACGTCCGTCAGGATAGGATCTACATGTTAAATTTGCAAATTTAAAAAGCTTATATCTTAAAATTTAGTTCCGCAAGACTTATTAAAAAAAAAAACTATGTATAGAGGACACCTATAAGTAGGTGTAGTGTTGTGTATTGTATACAATTGAGCTAAAATATCCTTATTTAAAAATTATTTAATCACATTTGTTTACCTTTACAAAATTGCAGAGTGGGTGGTGTTTTAAAAGCAAATTATAAATCATGGTAATATAACATTTATGAAAAGGGAGATCTTGTGGCACACCATTTTTAAGCTCCTGGCGAGTACTTTATGACTCCCAAATTTCAATACCTTTACATACTGCAAAATAGCGGTACTTAAAAAATTACCTAAATAACGGAGATATTAGTTTCGGAAATATCACCAATCAAATCTTGTATTTAGGTAATTTTTTAAGTAGCGCCATATAGTATGTAAAGATATTCACTTTATTTATTTATTTATTTATTTATTAGTACTCCTTACAAACACAAATAAATGTAATTACATGTAAGGGACTACATACTTACAAACTAAATAACAAGTGCTAAATATCTAAAGAAAATAAATAATTTAAGTACAACAACAAACTGACTAGGGATTTAGTAATGTCCTTATTTCTTTCAAACTAATGTTAAAGATATCACAGTTATTATTGGACAAAACACTTTGCAAGTGTTTAACAAATTGTTTAAAAGGGAGAAACTAGTTATGTCAGTCTTAAATGTGTCATATTTACCTAATCTTAAATTTATTTTAGGAACATGAAATTTAATGTAATTAATTATTGCAAAATCACCTGTATTTTATGCTATTTACTATGTAATACACAAATATTAGTGACTGAGTCATTCGTCTAACACAGAGTGACTGTATGTTAAAGGTAGTCAGCATATCCTTGTAAGACACCAATAGTGGAAAAGCTGGGTACACGTTATATTGTTTGTA
>JACEGR010010219.1:0-20354 GCA_014170235.1 Listronotus bonariensis
ATAGAACCCACAAGTGAGATTTCAGCGTACCCTAAAAATTTTTAGTACCTACCCTGACCAACAGATGGCGAAAGTAGTACGATGTCGCTTTGCTAATACGATTACCATCAGAAATTGATAGCAGTCGCTGACGAGCCGTCTCCGTCGGCCCGATCAGTTAGAGTGAGGATATACGCAAAATTTAATAAAAATAAAATCCCCGATAAATGGACCCAGTATCCATAAGATTATTAAATTTATGAGTTCAGAATAGGATATATCGATGGGTTTTTAACAAAACATCGTAAGCGACATTCGCCAATTTTACGGGAAACGATTTTTTCTTCCCATCGCGTTATTTTTAAAGAAAACCCGAGATCTGAATGTTTTTATTCTAGATTTCTTCTTAATTTGAATTACCAAACAAACATATTTACCATTTAATGTCAAAATTTTCAGAATCTCCTAAAAAAAGCTAAAAATTTTAAAATTTTAAACCTTAATATTAGTTTATTTTTAAATTTTTTATTTTTATTCAATTTATCTTGACAACGGTGGCAGACTTGCCACCAAAACGTCGATTTTTAGTTCTCTATTTACTTGCTTTATTTTTTTTTGGTTTTTTGGTACTTTTAATTTATTTTTGGGCGTGTACCCAAATAACTACCATTAATTAAATGAAATAAAGCCAATGAAAAAAAACCTTTCCCGTAAAACTGACGAATGTTGCTTACGATGTTTTGTCAAAAACCCATCGATATATCCTATTCTGAAATCATAAATTTAATAATCTTATCGATACTACAACTTATCGGGGATTAAATAATAATAAATTAAATTTTGCGTATATCCTCACTCTAACTGATCGGACCGACTGCTCGTCAGCGACTGCTATCAATTTCTGATGGTAATCGTACTACTTTCGCCATCTGTTGGTCAGGGTAGGTACTAAAAATTTTTAGGGTACGCTGAATTCTCATTTGTGGGGTTCTATGGATTGGTATTCTTTGGTCCAGACTTGCATCAATTCGCCGCACCGAATGGCGCGCCACATAGCCCTACATAACGTGGACGTGGACGGAATTCACGTCGTTCCAAGGTCTTGGCGAATGATTCCGGGGTGATTCAGAGCTTCTCGGTTTTTTGCATTAAAGGAGCGCGCAAATAGATCGGTTTGTTTAAACGGATGTTTGGAAAATTGTAGCAAGTCTATTGTTGCAAGTCTGGGCGCAGCTTAAAAGAGTTTCTATTAGTATTTACAGGTTTTTTTTTAAACTTTCTCTGAAAACTTTTCTTAATTTTGTATTTTAATTATTATGATCAGTGAGACAGAAATAGATTTTCGTGACAATTTTCCTCTCAGTCCACAACTCGTTAAATACTTCAAGAGGGTTGTACATAAACTGTTGTGAGCGTCAGCTGCGGCGCCAATGGTGGAATTATATAGGGATCTCCAAAGAAAAAAATATATTATTAAACTTGTGTTTTTTTAATGGTACACCCTGTATATTAGTTTAGTTTTGAATTGTAAAAAATAAAAATACCGTAAATTTTGTCATCGATTCCTATACCAAAAATGTAAGGTTTTTAAGATATTTAGGATTTTTAAAAAATTCTTGACATAAACTTTTAATATATCTTACTCTACTTACGCTTGACTTTGTATATTATGTTAGATTGCTAAAATATTATTTGTTTCATCACCTACATTTAAATTTTTTACTAAAAATTATACAGAGTGTCCAGAAATTAATATAATTATAAATATTAGTTTCCGGACACACCATTTAATTTCTAGTAAAAATTTAATTGTAGGTGATTGAACACTTAATTTTCTAACAATCTAACATAATATAAATAGTCAGGAGTCAGTAAGTCCTAGATATATTAATTTTTTTTTCGTAATTTTTTAAAAACCCAATAAAACCTTTCAGTTTTGATATAGGGATCGCTGATAAAACTTACATTATTTTTACTTCTACAATCCAAAAATTAACTAATATATAGGGTGTTCCATTAAAAAAACAAAAACATAATTTTAATATTGATCTTTTTTCTGGAGCACGGAGCACCTTGTACAATTTTACCATCGGATTCGCAGCTGACGTTCACAACGAATTATGTACAAACCTCTTGAAGCATTTTACCAGTTATGGACTAGGAGGAAATAATCTCTTGTCCACAACTAATTCCATTCATAGTTTCGCCGACGATAGTACCCTTCACTCCAGTTTTCAGGTTCCTAAACCCATCACTAAACTTGATTTGGAAAACAAACGCAAAGCGATGCAGATATCTCTTTCGCAGGATCTTATTTTAAAATTGGATTGGGGCGCAAAAATCTCGTCCATTTTAATGCATTCAAAACACAAGCATGTTCTTTTCGCGAAAAAATTATCAAAAATTCATCCTTCACTTAAGAGTGGCGCAGTTTTCCAAAGCAAAGACACCTTCAGTCATGTGTCTTGTCGCAAAAGGAGTCACCAAATACTTATCCTCTACTTATGAGCGGCCAAGTTTTACAGAGCAAGGACAGGACACCTTTAATCTTGTGGGCGTCACATTCGAAAGTAACCTTTACAGCTTCAAAAAGCTTGGCTTTCTCTTTCGAGCCAAAAGTATTTTTCCCCTTCTAATTTATACACTTTGTATGTGTTCCAAATCCGACCTCCCTTGAATTATTGTTCTCATATCTGGGACATGGCGTCCCCCACAAACCTAAGCATTCTTGATTCCATTCAAAGAAGAGCTATTCGTCTCATTAATGATCCTTCACTTACAGAAAGGCTTCCCTCTCTTGCCCATCGTCGGGCTGAGGGGGATATATCGCTTTTATAGGTACTTCCATGGCTTCTGCTCTGAAGAATTGTCCAGTATAGTTCCTCCACTCACGGTTCCCACCAGAGAAACTAGTGGTGCCGCGCGTATGCATCTCTATACGGTCCAACTGGACAGGCCCCGAACTTCCCACTTTGTTCGTTCTTTTATCCCTAGAGTTTCTAGACAGTGGAACCTACTGCCAGCGGAGGTCTTTCCTTCCCCCAAATCTTCAAGTATTTGAGTCCCGTGTCAACAAACTCCCTCTTACCTCGCTTAAGACCCCACGGTACGTTAGTATTTAGGCTTTAGCCTTTGTGGTTTTTCCAAAGATAAAAAATAAACTGACGAAATTTTGCATCTGGCTTACGATCTCTAATCCATCCTAATTGCTGGTTTTATTTTAGATCCAATGACAGGAAAACCGATAATTCCCAAAATATCAGCAAGGCATCTAGCAGTAGAACTAGTAAAAACTAGAGGCATTTTCGGCTTATACAAAGGGTTAATTGCTACAGCGGCCAGGGACGTCCCTTTCTGTATGATATATTTTCCACTGTTTGCTTTAATAGATTCATATGGTCCAAGAAAAGATGATGGATCAGGTAAAAATAGTTATTTATTATACAAGGAAAAAAAGCTTTGGATTTTAGCTCGAGATTGTGTTGTTTCTCGACGCGAAGCAAAGAAAAACAATTTTTCCCGTGTATAATACACAATTTTTTTCTGTGATGGGAAAAAACGACTTATTATTTTAAAAAAAACATAATATTAAAGTCAGAAAATTAATCAAGTAAAATTTGAAGTTTTGAACAGATCGACTGGTATATTTGAAACACAATTAGACCTTTCATTACTATGGAAACCTTAAGAAAATTGTTTAGTATCTGACAATGTCATTTTGTAATATGACGTATTTAAAAAGTTGAAATTAAAGCGATCGTTTAGTCGTTATTTGAAATATTATAGAGTTAAAAATTATCTGACTGGACTCCTTATATGAGGGAAATGTAAGTTCTGTATAATAAATTATTCTAAAATTTAATGAGAGATATGGGTGGTGATGTAACGTCATGCGGTATTAACCGTAGATGGGAGGTTGGGTAGATAGGACTCTGTAATACTTTTAATAAAACCTTAGACAAGTGCCATCTCGTAACGGCGGGAATAAGCATCGTGCAAGTATGTTCAGAAATTAATGGTGCGTTCAGTCATTTTTCCTTGGTATCGTAGCATACGTTCTCGTATACAGAGTGGACTTTAAGTAAGAACCCCTGTCAACTTTTGATAAATAGTTGTGAAATGAAATTTCAGGTAGTTATACAGTAGGGACCTTAAGTTCTCTATAATATCGATAAAAATGCCAAAAGTATAATTAAAGCTGTAGATATTTATTTTTATTTGCAGTTTTTTGATAAAACGAAAATATATTGGGCCATTTTTGTAGTAGGTAAGTCAATACTAAATATTTACTTGTTTATTTGACTATCGGCTAAAAAACAAATGGTCGGTTTAAATGTTAAACTTACCAAGCAACATTTCAAGGTGCAGGAAGTTTTATGATCTTAACGATTTTATACAAAATATGTGATGAAAATAAAAAGAAAACCCGTCCGTTTTTTGTTTAATATGTCAATGAAGCTTTATTGAATTTATAACTTATATGTATTATCATTATTTTTTAACCGATATGTTACTGACTTTTACTTTTAAACCAACAAAGTATTAAACAATATTTATCCCCAATGCCTTTTTTGTGTGGGTAATATGAATTATAGTTAATTTGCTTAACAATTTAGGTCCATACTTCATAATAACTTGAGAAGTTTATTAAAACAATATCTATTTCTTAACGTAAATTGAAAAGGTGTATCAATTACACGAATTACACTATATCTAACAAATTAAACTTTAAGTTAGATTTAAACAAGTTTTAGATATTTTTTACTACATTTTTATTTTTAAAATATCAGAATTTTATGATTTAAACTTGAAAAGAAATTATACCATTCATATTGCATCTCATAACCATTGAGAAGCTCCAACTCAAAACGCATTTTTTCATAGAACACAATTTTTAGAGTGTCCCACAATTATGTTAAAAATTGTAAGATACTAATAAAAATGTGCCTTATGATAAATTGCGTTAACATGTAGTTAAAAGTTGTTCTCAATTTGGAAAAAAGATAGAGAGTTGTTTTTAAAATATAAAAATTAGGTTTTTTCATATCTTGCTGTATGTAGCCGCTGGAAAAGATCAATATTATTAATTAAAATTTTGGACTTTCCCTATTTTCTAATGTATTTGTTTTACAGTTGTTTTTTTTCTTAATTATACAGCGTGTTTACTTAAGTTTGCATATGGAAAACTTATTTATTATTAATTTTACGAAAGAAAGTTATTCTTTAAAAAAGTTCTGCATGGCCTAAAACCTAAAATGCAATTTTTAGATATTAATTTTGTGTAGTGGTATACGAGGTATGTCGAAAAATAGGTTTTTTTTTAAGAGGTGATTACTTCTATTTTTAATATATCAAAAGTTTTTATAAAGAAAAGATGTTTAGAGTTAAAAATAACATTCAAGTATGCAAACTTGTTTATTTTCAAGAAATAAAAATTTTAGTTTAATATGCGTTTTCTGTGAAAAAGCAAAACTCATATTTTTTGACATATTTTGCAAACCACTGCAAATATCAGATAATTACATTTTAGGTTTTAGACCATGTAGAACTCTTTCTAAAGAATAACTTTTTTAAATTAATAAAAAACACGTTTCCGTCCTTACTATCATAAAAATCCTTTGTTTCCTTTAATAGGCTTCTCAAGTAATTATGCATCTACCACAAATTTTAGATTTGTCAATCAAGTTATCAGGGGGTTTCTCACTTTTTATGTCCACACTGTATTTATAGTATCTACGGATTACTCATTAATCATATTCTTTACAAAAATTTTTTAATTAACAATTTAAAACATCTTCTATGTTTTATGAGTTCCTTGTAAAGTGCATTTTTATCTGGAATATTTTGTATACTTATACAAGTTTAATCAGTAATGAATAGGTCATAAAATTCCTATATATATATTTTTTAATAATAGTGCGAGACAAAAATGAAAGACAATATTTATTTATTGATTTGGCATTTATTTAATGATATTTTTAATTCAATCATCAAAATTTGATAGTTTCGTTTTAAGTTCCTTTGCTCTTCCCTTTGTTTCTTTTTCTAATTAGTTTAATCATTATTCAAACTAAGCCTTTTAGTTTGAATTATTTATCCAATCTTTTGATAAATACGTCTCATGATTCAATGTTTTTATCGTACTTTTCAAAATTTATGTTGACATCTTTTTAGCAGTTTTCCCTTGATTTTATGGTATCTGTCAGAGCAGTAATCAGTTTCTTTAATTCTTTGGGGTCCATTTCTATCTAAATAATCCTCGTCGCCACTTTTATATTATAATATAATATGCAAAAGTTGACTTTTAAATATTCTGACATAAAAACTAACTGACTTTTTAATAACAGGTAACAATGAATATTACAATAACAAATTAAAAAACATTAATAAACAAGATGGCGAATCCAATAACTGTCATAGAGCAGGAAACCATTGCCTCCAAGTTATTAACGACTTTACCCTTTAATGATTCTGTCTGAAGTGTGGCGCCATCTGTCGGGCGCAGGTACAACTAAAATAAGGGAATCAGTCGCCTTATTTAGAGTGCCTAGGCCCTGGTATTAACGTAAGCGCTATTATGACAGCTAAGATATGCGCGATTCGATTTTTACCGTCGCTGGTGGTAATAACGTTACCGCATGGAGTAATTTGCGGGCTGATAACGCCGTATGCTATTTAACATAGCAAATAGAATTGCCATATGCACAATATTTTTGCTTGTTTATTTTTTAAGGTTATATTATTTATTTCAACGATTTCTACAAATATTTTTGTAATAGAGCCAGAGAGTAAAGTTAAACTACTAATCTTTGATAAAGCCTTGCTTTTTTTATTTTGGGATAAATATCGCAGGTTGAAAAGAAACAAAAGGCTAAGAGTCTCGTCTCGGCCGACAATGACCTGGCTTTACTGAGAGAATGTCTTAGTCAAAATTCGTCTGAAAAAATTGGAAAATGTACAGTAAAATGTGTTGAAAATAACGGGAAAAACTTTAGTATTCGCACGTTAAAGAATCATTTGCTTTTTAATTTTGTAAATTCGCAGACAGGTGTAATTAACCGTTCGTAATACGGCGTCTTCCATATCTCAAAAAACAAACACTAAATCCCGTATGCGGTATTTAAATAGCGCCTTACGTAAATAACGAACGTAGGTGGTAACCAAAGTACCCATATCTTTCTAATATTTACCTTTACTTACGCGTAAGTATGTCTGGGAAAAAAGTACTCAATTTTTTTCCACTACAAAAAAGTAATTTTATGAAAAGTCACATTTTGGTACCTGTTAACAGAGATAAACTGTCAATTTTTTCCCGTTACAGAAAAACATATATTTTTTCAATTATTTTCTTCCCATTAATTTTGACCAATCGCTATCAAGAATTGGTATGTCAAATATAAATTTTAAGTAGAAAAAATACTTAACAACTCTCAACTTTGTTGTCAGCAGTTTTTCCGGAAAAAAAATATCAAAAAAAAATTCATGCATGTTTGACAAGATGCAAGTTATATTGTTCTTATTAATTATTCTTTTTATTGTTTTAATAAAAAAAAGAAGTTGTATTAAAATAAAATGTTTATTTAACTTAGGAAATAATCTTGACAAATATCCCTCGCGCATCTACCATAGATAACCTACATTTAGATCCGCAGTGGCAAGAAACATTTTTCGGATTTTTACGACCGCGCGCAGTGGGTGGACGAACATGCGCACTTAAACGCCGTGGCAAAATACAAACACCGGCACCCCGTATCCTTCGTCCGCGGTCTGACCGTAACGCTCATTAGCTACAGCTACAGTACTTCGAACCAGAGACAATAATGAGACGAGTAACTGGTCCTAACAATTTGTCCATTGTATTTATCTCTTTCTGGTTTAACGCAAGTTCCAATAAATATGTCTTTGTCTTTCATCATGGCAGGCTATCGTAGATGGAGTAATCATCGCTTTGCCCTGGTTGCCAAGTAGTTTACAAACTTTAATGTCCTTTTTGGCTTACATCTAATTAAGAGAAAGAAAATATACCATGAATCGAATATTTTTAACTTGACAACGTTGCCGCAGGCAGTCACGCCGAAATGTTATTCGATATTTGTGTTTGATATTTTTCAATGGCCGATTTGTTTGGACAGTTTGTTTACATTTTCTGTGAGTTATTGTGTGTTTCGTGGTTTTTACCTTTAATTGGACTTTGAATATTGACATTTATTAGTGATCACAGTGTATATATTAAATTTGTGCTTTTCAACAGATAATTTAAGGTAATATTGACATGGTTATCTGTAAGAAAAATCTTTATAAAAACCAAATAAATGACATTTTTATAAGGTGTGTGTAATTATTGAACTAAACCCAAATATTTTATATTAATAGGAAACAAAAACAAGTACCTAACATTAAGGGCAAAAATAGCACAGCTATATAATTTGAATTTGGCGGGCAAACGATAAAGTCGACTCACGCGCCATCTGCGTTTGCCTTCCTTGAAGACAGACAAGGAAGGCCCAGCAGCTATCTCTCTTTCGGATAATTTATTTACATTTAGTTGCTCGTCTCATTCTTGTCTCTGTTCGAACAGAAAAGCAGGACGCGGTCAACAAATTCTTTCCTATATTGCGAATAGTTTGTTAGGGTCCGGGTGCGTTTACCCTCAACTGGCAAACCGGTTTTTTCGCCCATGAAATGTAACTTTTGTTTCGCGCAGGTTATAACATTGGTAATCCATTGAGATTAGTGGTTTTAACAAATAGCATTCGCGAAAGTGAAAAAATCCTCGTCTTCAACTCTGACTCGGATTTTTAAAACCAGTCTGGCTTATGCTATTTGTTAAAACAAATTACTTAAATACTCGGTTTTTGGATTTTTCCTAAAAAAATTAATGCACCAGGGATATTCCGCCGTCCAACGGAAAAATACCGTATGTGTATATTATAAGCCTATTCAAATACGGTGTTTTTCCTTTGGACGGCAGTATTACCCCCGAAAAAACAAATGTATTTTTTCTGTGAAAAAAAAAAGTTAACATTTTACCTCAGTTGACTAAAATGTAACTTTGCATAAAATAACTTTTTTCCCCGAAAAAAGTGTGTACTTTTTCACAGATACACGTAAGTGAAGATAGATGTTTAATTTGAGAATATTTTATTATTCAAACTTATTTTTTCTTTATATCAAAAGTATAATCAGCCATTTTTTAACTTTTTAATATTTAAAATAACTATTAAACAACCACACTAAGTTAAATTTTAAATAATAATTACAGTGACAGATATTTAACAATTTTTTAGATCAATAATTTTTACCTTTAATGTATTGTAAAAATATGTGTTATCCAGGAGCGATCATATCGACTTTCTGAGGGGGGCATAGGCCGAAAAAAGTGTGTAAGGTGCCAAAAAAACAAAAATCTTGGCACCCCTACAAAGAAACAAAATTTTTAAATTTTTTGAAGAGCAAAAAAAAAAAGGTCTTATTTTTATTGTTATTCTTTATAAATTTACAAAAAAACCTCACGCATTTGAAAAGCAAGGTCCTTACTTCTCACTTTTCAATTCCATGATCACCCTCACCCCCGGACCAGCCCTGAGGGGGGGCATATCATCATTAAATGCCCAAAATGCCCATATTTGCCATTACATATGTATGAAATACCAAGGATGTGGTATTAAAGGGGGGCCATGGCTTCCATGCCCCCCTATGACCGCCCCTGGTGTTATCAACATTAAATCGTTGTTGTTGCCGTCACAGAAAAAATGGCTTATTATAAACGGAAAAAATTTTAGATTTTAGCTTCCGCTTAATTGTTTTGCTTCACTTCGCATCGGAGGACAACACAATCTCGAGCTTTGATGGTTATTATAAGGATTAAGTAAATCAATTTAGTGCAGTATACATAACCTACTAAAAAAGTATTTTTTTAATGGGTTGACGCTTTTTCCACACTTAAAATTCGTGCTGCTTTTAGTACAATCATAATAAAATAATAATAATAATATTTATTCAAAAATGTACATACTATTTAGGATTTTCACAAGTCATAATAAAATATAGCCTATATCACTCCGGAATGGTGTAGCATTCTGATTGTGAAATAATTCTCATAATCGTTTCAGTATTTTGAAGATTTGCGACTACAAGCAAACAAACATAGTTACTAACTTAACCTCTTAATATTATTAGTATATTAAGGCAGTGTAACAATAAATGCGACATGAACTAAACCAAAAGATCACGTTACCATAAATTCCGCCATTACTTCTTTTATTTCATGAGTCACTTAATATTTCCAATATGGCGCCCAGCTGTCATATTGACATTTAATTTTGTAATGTCAAAAAATAAACTTGGATTCTAAATTTTATTAGAATATACAGGACGATTCAGATTTTAGAAGGAGAGGCACAGGTCCTGATTGTATAAATTATTATTTTTATCAAGTTTTTTGGGTTTTACAAAATGGTAATATAAACTTAACTGTTAAATTTAAAGGACTTTTTATCACACAATACTTGCAATACGTGGAACTAATCCAGAATTGTTTTTTTAGGAGATGCAAAGTTTCATTGGTCATTTATTTCTGGTCTACTGGCTGGATCGTTTAGCGCATGGGTCATGACCCCTGCTGATGTTATGAAAACAAGAATTCAAACTGTCACTAAGAAAGCTTCAGGAGACAAAGCATATTCGAGCCTCTTTACTGCAGCTTCGTAAGTATAGTTACTAGAAAAATGTGTATAATTGACAACAAAAGTTATTTTATTTTGTTGGTACAACTTACCCTACTTTAAAATATCTAGACATGTATAGTAGATATTATAAAAAAGTTTTTAAAAAATTACCACGCTGATTTTGTGACGTAATTTTTACCGTAATTCTTTGTTTACAATCGTGCTGGAAGGTTTTTCGAGGTTTTGGTGTTTTTTCTTAAAATAAATCAACGAATCGCCTTCTTTAATATTTTATCTTGCTTCTGAAACACCGTTTATTATCCATTTAAAATTAGGTACATATTATCAATCTTACCTATTTAAAAAATATAAAAATTAAATTAAATTTCTTTTCTTTAGAGATATCTACAAAACTGAAGGACCAAGGGCTTTCTTTAAAGGTGGTGCCTGTAGAGTTATCGTTATAGCTCCACTCTATGCAATTATACAAGGAGTATACTTCTTGGGAGTGGCAGAAAGATTATTAGGTATAGAAAAGGATATTAAAATCCTCCCTCCAAAAAATAATACCATTTTTTGAAAACTCAATAACTGCTAGAAGTATCAACAAAAATCTGGAAAGATAGTAGTACAGTTATTGTTATGATAAAAATTTAGTTTACTTATAAATTTTACGTTGGTTCTCCAACTCTGTAAATTATTTATATTTTGTAAGGTTTTAAAAAAATCTTTGTAGTATCAGCTTTTAAAAAGTTTTTAAAACTTGACTTTGTAAAAATTATATTTATCTTTTAAAGAAATAAAGAATTTGTAAAAAAATGTATGTATTGTATTTTTCGTTTACCTACTTCTTATAGTTTTTTTTTCTTTTCTTTTAGGTTGGTTACATGTTTAAAAACAAATAAAGTAGCTTTTAAACAGTTTTATACAGAGTATTCGAAAAATACACGGCAAAATTTCAGGAAGTGATCCCTCATTAAAATTTTTTTCTTTTAATAGAGTTCGAAAATGTATGTACACCTGAGGATGGCTATTTTTCCGAAACTATGACAATTAAATACATCAAATGTATTATTTTTACAGCTTTTAAGGCCTTTCCATAAGTGATAAAATTTACAGGGTGTTCCATTAAATAAAAACAACTTTGTGCTATAATTATAAAATTAAAATCAATGGAAAAAATATGGGTAGCCACTGGATTCTACGTAAAAATCCCTTCAATTTTTCTATTTACATCTCTAATATCAAGCAAGTTACAAGTGCCTGACCAAATTAACAAAATTTTAAAAACACTCTGAATCATCAAATCGAATAAAATTAGCCATCATTTATTTACTCTCACCATTGAATTTGTTTTAAAAATTGAAATTGAGATTGCGCAAACAGATTTCTTATATCTCCCAGGCGCCACCCTGGACATGTTTTTAAATTCTAAACAAAATACCAAAATTTTTGATATTATCAAAAATAAAAGTACTTCACTCGTGAGCAAAATTCATATTTTTTGACAAATCTTGTATAGGATTAAAAAAGTTACAATTTTATAATTGTATATTGAGTTTTAGGCCATGCAGAACTTTTTATTAAAAAAAAACGTTTTTCCTAAAATGAATAATAATAAGGTTTTCCATATGAGGGGTTTTAGAAAAAAAACATATACTTTATCTAAAACTAAATCCGTTGCACGTCATCAATCAAACTTCAGGTTACTAAATTTCATAGCATTCGAACACAAATATAATCACTAATTGATATTAAAGCTATTCGTTAACAATCTCTATCAAATTTGATTTGGTTTTTTCTTTTCAGCCATATACATTAGAAAGAGATAAATATATACAGGGTGTCCGGGAAAATGTGGGAAATCTCTCGCACACGTATGGAACAGATGAAAATAACACGACAAGTTCCCATAAAATTTTTCCGTTTAAGCCCCCTGCGGAGATATGATCCCCTAAAGGGGCAGCTAGAAATCGATTTTTCGTGAATAACTTTTAAAGCGCTCTGTATAATTTGATAATATTTTAGTACGATGCATACTAGTAAAGACCTCTTAAAATAGTGCCCTTGAAACGTAGTTTAAACCTTTTGCTAAAAAAAGGTACTCTTGTTTGACATCGATAAAATGAGCCGTTTTCGAGTAAAAATTATTTTTGTAATAAGAGTTTATTTTTGTTTAATAATACAATATTATATTTTCGATGTAATTTGTAATTTTTGATTCAGTATTGAAGTCCTCTCGTAGCAGGTCAGGAATTTGTGAACTCTTATTGTTAAAATAATTTTTTACTCGAAAACGGCTCATTTTATCGATGTCAAACAAGAGTATCTTTTTTTTAGCAAAAGGTTTAAACTACCCAAAAACATATTTTTTGTGTCTTCACCATACAGGGCGTAAAAAATATTATCAATAATGTGCGAAAACTAGTCCGTCCCTGGCAAACTAAAGAAGCGACATAAGTTTCAAGGGCACTATTTTAAGAGGTGTTTACTAGTATGCATCGTTCTAAAATATTATCAAATTATACAGAGCGCTTTAAAAGTTATTCACGAAAAATCGATTTCTAGCTGCCCCCTTTAGGGGATCATATCTCCCCAGGGGGCTTAAACGGAAACATTTTATAGGAACTTGTCGTGTTATTTTCATCTGTTTCATACGTGTGCGAGAGATTTCCCACATTTTCCCGGACACCCTGTATAATAGGTCCGCTCCATCATTACATTATATCATATCAGTGCATTTTGGCCTATCATATTGGTTATTCTGATACCTAATCATGCAATGTTGTCACGTTGAAAGTGCTTTTGACGTTGATTCGAACGATTTCATTGTTTGTTTATTCATTAGTTTCTTAATTCTTCGGCATATTTTCCGTTTTTTCAACGTATTTATCGCTGTTAGCAGTTTCGAACCTTTTCAAGGGTTCAGATTTTGTGTCCGTAGTGATTTAAATCTGTTCTTTTAAAAACAAACATAGATAAAAATTCCGAAGTAGTTAAATAGTAGAAGCAAGGAGCTTGTTGATTCTTTAATAGGCTATTTTGAGCAAGAACGCGAAAATAATGGACCTTTGTTGCCTGTAGCTGCAGTAAGAGAAGTTAGTTTCAATGAATTCTAGTTAATAGGTATTCAGTGTTTTAGTGGATAAATCCATGTTTCTATATTTAATTTGTAATACCTGGATTTTTTAAAATAAAATTATTCTCTCTTTTTTTTGTGTTATTACTTCATTTTTGTAATGAAAATTTCTACAATAACTAAATACTATACCCTCTTTGTTTGACCTCCGGACAGTACGGACGTGCGTAGAGTACTACAAAGTTCTTCCTGGAGTGGCAGTTAGAGGTGCCGTACGAACATTTTTTACCTTTGGGGATCAAGGAAAGATTCACGCTAAATTGACGGCATCTTTCTTCTGGATCTAAGCGCTGTGAGCGAAGATTCCTATAAGCTGATGGTATCCTATTTGGTGGTGAACACGAGGTATTTCTCAAATGGCGGGAAATAGATGGGCGTGCCATGGGAACTGTCAGTAGTGAAAATAAAGGTTATACGTAACACCAGTAGCAGGTCTTGGTTTGACAGCCGACAATTTATGCATTGCATCGATTGTAGAATTATTTTTGTTTTCTTTTTGGAATTTCTGGGAGCTACGAGCTCGATTATCCAGATTTCGACGAAGTCCTGGAAAGCATAGTCCAGAAGGGGTAGAGTGGTGGATTGGACCTGAAGAGACCAAAACCAAGAAAAAAATAGAGAGAGAGAGAGATAAAGTATAAGAATTTGTCATACTATTTTCATGTGTTCCTTATGAATCTTAGCCACATATTCTGGGATACCCTGTATATACTCGATAACTTTTCTGTAATAGCACTAATTTTCAAATAATCCCCGTATTTTCTAAACAAATACCATACCTGAAATGAAATATCTCTGCAGACATCCAATACTGCAACAGTATAGGAAAGAAACCATAGAAGCGTTGCTTGTAGCAATTATTAGAACTAGATATAAGTTGCATTACTAGAAACAATGCAATCGCATGAACGTACTCCACTTTTGCAAAGAAATTTTATTGCTAACGATGGTCTTTCTGTATTTTTTGCTGTGATTTGTGTGGTTGATGTGTTTGGTGTGTTTCCTGTAGTCGCCCTACCGAAAGCCATTATTGACTGTGGTAAGTAAATACTTTTCTAGATTACTATAATAGTAAAGTTGGGTAAGAGCATGGGCGCCGGAAGGGTGCAAGAGAAGATATAGACGGTGTTCCACAGAAGAGAACCTTTTTTTAATACTTTTTTTTTTACTTTGCACCCCTCTGGAAGTCATTCTGCCGGCGCCCATGGGTAAAAGTGTATAAATTTAAATTAACTTCAATAATATGTGAATAAAGATCAAAAACCAAAACTTCATGCAATCTATACAGGGTGATTCAAAAATCGATCACGATACTTAAGGGGGTGATTCTACTTGACAAAATAAGGGTAGGGTAGGAAAACTTTATCATTAAAAAAATCACATAATATAAATTTTTATACAGTAACAATAAACCATAAAAAATTAAAGGTATGTAATAAAATAAAAAAAAAAGATAGTAAATCAAAAGAAAACACTTTAAAATAGTAAGTATACACTCAATTTTCAGATCCAAAACATAGGGGAAATATTTTAAAGGAGTTAAATGTCAAAAGAAACTATTAAATATATATAATATTTTTTTATTAACACGTCTTTAAAACCTTCAATAAGGCAAGTCCCTAAGTTCATATGATTTTCTTAAGTAACTACAAACTTAAAAGGATTTAAACAAATGTTTACAGCTCCTAACAGTCTACTTAAATAACTCGCCTTCTCGACTAGCCCTCACACACTAATTAGGTAATGAATACACCCAATTATGTCTATTAAAAAACTCTTTTCTTTAAAAAAGAAACTAAAAGCTAGAAAACCACGTAGAAAACTATTGCCCAAAACAAACAAAAGCAATTTTTCTTCATCTGTCAAAATCGTCAAATCTTGTATTTCGGCTAAGCGGGAAATTTGAATTTGTCACATTCGGTCGAAATTAACCTAGCTAATTTTACCATCATTTTATTTTTATTCTCTCCAAAATACATAATAAACATTTTGTTTGACCTAATTTTTATTTGCATGATTTGTAACAATAAAATGTTATGAAAAGGCCATTTCCTTTAAAGTATGTAAAAAACATATGTTGTTTAGCTGCCATTATAAATAAAACAGATCAAAAAAATGCTCTAATGTTAGTTAAAAAACCAATGGTAATAATATGGTTTAAAAAGTATGAATAAGCGTTGAAGGTTTGCATTCAAAAATCCAATATTTATTTGGCTGCAACCAGGGGCGGTCATATCGACTTTCTGAGGGGGGCCATAGGCCGAGAAAAAGTGTGTGAGGTGCCAAAAAACAAAAATTTTGGCGCCCCTTGAAAGAAACAAAATTTTCAAATTTTTGAAATGCAAAAAAACAAAAAAAAGGGTCCCTTACCTATTTTTATTGTTGTTCTTTATAAAATTAAGAAGGTCCTTACTTCTCACTTTTTAATTCCATGATCACCCTCACCCCTGGGACCAGTCCTAAGGGGGGCATATCATCATTAAATGCCCATATTTGCCATTACATAATATGTATGAAATACAAAGAATGTGGCATTAAAGGGGGACCATGGCCCCCATGGCCCTCCACCTATGACCGCCCCTGGCTGCAACCAAAAGGCATGCTTTATTTAATCAGGATTAGTTTGCCGCCATTTTTGTATTCTTGCCGGCAATTCGCCTGCATGTAAAATTTATTGGCAATTAAGTGTTTATTTAGGGTTGACTTTTTAATGCGTATTAGATGTTGGCATATTATTGCCACCAATTGCTAATGCTTTACCATCAATGCCAATATGAAAAATGTATATTGCCGACAAATAGTGTTTGCTGGGCGTCCTTATCTGACCCTTTTTCTTGGGCGGGTAGACGAAGGGATTCTGGTCGAAAATACGCCGCAAATGACATGCATACTTCAGTTACGTAATTTTTATGACTTCTAAATTTTTCCAGGTTATTATGGCATTTTGATATTAGGATTAATTTGCTCTATACAGATTTATACGGCCACTTTGTTAGGAAAATCTTGGACTTTGGCTGAGCAAATGTACCCAACCATACATCGAAAGAGTCGGTATCCATATGCGGCGCTAGCAGAAATAACATTTGGAAAGTATTCGTCCCATTATGTGACATTTTTAGTTGATTTGACTGTTTTCGGAGCGGGTATACCTAATCTGATAGTTGGTAAGTAATAGGAAAGTTTCCTGAATTATACAGGGTATTTCTTAATTACGGTAACATATGTCAGCAGTAGATTTATTTCTGAGATACAGTGCGTTAAAGTTATAATCAAAGAGGGGTAATAGTTCGATAAAGCGGTTTTCGCTATTATAAGAGATTTTGAAAAATTCTTTTTCAGGGCGTTTCTATAGGTCGTTTATGACACAAATCTGTGTGCGCGTTTTCCAAAATCCATTTCTATAATTTATTATTAATAAAAACATATTTACGGGACATTGGAGTGCACAGGGTGCTGGGTGGGGACGAAACAGTAGAATCCTACATTAAACACCAAAAAACAGTATTTCACAGTTCACACCGCACTTTCTGTTTACAAAAATGTCAAAAAATTGTTTAAAAAATTAAAAATAAATAATAGTACAACAATGCCTCCATGGCTGTCACTGCATAAAAAAGAAGAGTTTGCAATAGAACTGTAAATGTCTTGCGATGTTGCCAAATAAAGTGAGAAAGTGTCAATAGCTTAAAAAAAGGAAGATACAGGACAAAATTCATTATGAAAAATTAAGTTATTCCTTCTTCCTATTATAATTTGTAGAAAAAAAAAAGCAAAATACCTAAACATAAAGAAGGAGGCATTTCTACAAAAAATACCATTGTTTCTCATGGAAATGGTGGATAATCCCCGAAATTGGCTTGGTGTTAATTCTTCATAAGAAGTTTGGCAACGCTGCTTCTATCAAGACTGTCATTTTCATAATGACGAACTTCATGTTATCAGCTGACCAAAATGAATGTGCCTATTTTCCTTCTTTAATTAATGGCGGACGAGATATCTCATATGTGTGGAATAGTTTTTCGAAAAATTTTATACTTTTCAAAATTGATTTACATTTTTCATGTGCCCCGAGTGCAGTGTATTAATGTTTTCTTGTGTTTGACGTTGGATTTATACTGTTTTGTCCCCACCCAGCACCTCTGTTCACTCCACCGTCCCGTAAATATGTTTTTATTAATAATAAATTATAGAAATGGATTTTGGAAAACGCGAATACAGATTTGTGTCATAATCGACCTATAGAAACGCCCTGAAAAATAATTTTTCAAAAATCTCTTATAATAGCGAAAACCGCTATATCGAACTATTACCCAAAGAGGTATTTTATTAGTAGCTTAAATACCTTTAAATAAATTTGGTACATTTGTTTGAAGTAATAAGGCTTATACAGGTACGGAAACGACACGGTCGACCATAGAAAATTAAACAGAATGTTAAAGCAATGGCAATATGTGTGCTATGCCCGAGTCATATCGCCGTCCGACGAAAGGCGGAAGCGGTGCGCTGGCAGCCCCTGATCTTGTATGCCTTGAATCAGCGCGCGTTGCAGAGGTGGATTGTAAGAGAGTACATAGCACATTAGTGGAAGGTATTAAATGCATCCGTTTCCTATGGATGACGATTCTGTTTTCATACCGGTATTTATCTCTAACTAAAATAAAATTATTAAATCCAGTAGCGTCTCAATGGACAGCACAGTCAATATTATCGATAAAAAAGTACACCACTAAGTTTTTGTATTATTTTCCAATTAAGCAAGTAATAATACAACTTCTTACAACTATGTTTTCTTTGTAACTGACTTCGTTAAAAAGAAAACAGTGTTGACCTTAAATAAACAAAATGATCAACATGTCATAAAATACACGACAGCTAGCCGAAATAGTGATTTAGTTTATTCTTATTTTTATTTTTATTTACCTTTCGCTACTTCTTAGGATCAACCACCAACACCACCGCTTTAATATACATAAAGAAGTGGGGTTAATTAGAAGGGTAGTCCTGCTACAAACAAGTGTTTTTAATGCACAGTCACAAATTATCAGAATACCCAGATGCGAAACTAAGCGTGTTCGCCACTATGGTCCCTCCCACTGCGTGGTGGATATACACCCCACGATTTAGTACGTGACCTAATGCTCGTCTAGGTGTCAGTTAGTCCCATACTTTTATTGATATAGAACGTGAGCATAAGTTAGTTAATTGTGTTTAGTTTTTTGTGAACTTTTATGTTTTTGATTATTAAAGTGTTAGTATAGTGTCTTGTTAAATCTTTTACCGTTTAAAATGGAATATAAATGTGTATATTTATTCTGTTCCTCCATCAGCGGGAGCGGATCACTTTTTAGATTTCCAAAGGACCACTTAAGATAAAAATAAATGTAATATTTTGATATATAATAAATTTATTTTTCATTGGTCCGTACATGTTGATGTGCAGGCTATAGATAATATTGGGCACATCAATGTTCACGTAGCCATAATACTCTAATATAAAAATGCATTAAAAGTATTTTTTGATGTAGTAAGTTCTATTTACAAAAAAATATGTGGATAATTATGTGGATGGTATTTCTATATTGAAAACATATTTTTTAGCCCAAAGGTCTGGCCTAAGTCTGCCGGAAGAGAGAATCTTATGGAAAAAATCTGATGAATTATAAATTATGCGGAGATCATTTTAAAAATAAATATAGTTTTTTATCTCATCATCCGCAATGAAACGTCTATTTAACACTACCGTGCCGATAATATTTATCAAACCATTATCATCAAGAAATACAAAAAAAACTATTTTGTCAGGTAAATATTAAAAAATCTTAAAAAGTTATATTTTTTAAGACTATTTAACATAAATGCAAAGCTTTTACAAAATATTTAGACATGTTACTAGGGTGCCTAAACACGGAAAAATATTCTTTTATTTATAGCCGCACTGCCATTTAAAAGGGTATATTTCAAATAAAAAAATAAGGTGTTTTTTCAGTATTTTAAAAAATTACATACTCCCAAAATAAAATAAAAAAACAAATCAATTAGGTTAGGTTATTACTATGGTAACATCTGCATTGCTTTAAAAGATTGCGTTGGGGTTTCTTTAGAAACGTTTGTTACTCGGCTGTCAATTATTCTGTTTCAATCCTCAGTTACACAAAACTTCTTAATACAAAATTAAGCTAAAAACGGAATACCATTAATTAATTTAATAAGCAGTTTTTAGGCAAGGTTTTTTTTAAGGCGTTTTGTTAAACATTCTAACTTCCCAATTAGTGTTTTTTTTGTTTCGTTTTCCTCACATAAAAAGCTGCATAATTAGTTACTATAAAAGTCTATCTTCTATCCTTAGCGCCTTGGTGTGGTTTAACCTTTTACAAATTTAAAATATTACGATCCATACATTGGTGCAGATGTTCCATTTATTCTTTCTCAAGGTCACAGAAACAAGTAAGCGTCATTTGCCGCACTTTCGCATCTGGATATTCTGATAATTTGTGGCACAGTTGCTCTGGAATATAGTCAGTGTCACATACTGCCAAATGTGCCTTTTTAACCATTTTAAGTAAATGTAC
>JACEGR010010220.1:0-20353 GCA_014170235.1 Listronotus bonariensis
AGGCATCTTTAAAATTTCTTGCTGTCAGTTGTCAAAAAGATGTAAATAGGTGTGTCGCCGTGCTGACATATTTTAAAAAAACGACGATAATTCATGGAGGTATTCACACTTTTGTGAAAACTAAAACACGCAAAATATTGGGACTAATTATTAGTTTCTTTTTGTATATCTTGCAAAACAAAAAAATAAAAAAAAACGTAAACTGATAAAATGTATACAATATTTTAAATAATTTTTTGAAAAAAACTACGGATAAGAGCAGGCAAAAATAAAATATTATTTAAAAAAAATCAAAATATTTGACTAAACTTTTTTATTACATTTTTACAGGAACTAGTCCTAAATTTTAAAATGCCAATGTGGTTCTTCTTTAATATATTTTTTAAACGGTTTTCTAAATATACACTGCATCTATGTAACTTGTACAAATTCAATTAAAATTTAGGTATCCATTTAAAATAATAAAAAAGAACAAAGACGTCTAGCCTTTTTTAAAATTTTGCATTTTTTGGCACTCACGTTAAATATACAGACGGCCGAAAAAATAAAACAATATACATTGGATTTTTAACTGGAGACTCCATATAATATTTTATTTTGAGAATTAAAACCTATTCTTTGATATCCAGGCATATTTCTAGGAGCATACCAGCAAGAGCTAGACGATGTGCATCTCCACACATTCAGCCACGACATTCGATCAAGTTTATCTTCCACACTCGATTTAATTAAATCGAGTGTCGTGATCCCACTGCTTATATCCAAATTATTAGATATGTCCCGTGCTGCCATGATACCATTAACCGATTGTCATTTCGAACCATATACCTTGTTCAGACACGACTAGTAATTGAGTCAAGTAACGAGTAATTAATTATTTTCGTGCGTGTGGACAGCTACCATACTAAACTACTTTCCTAATTTTTACTGTCCACAAGAACAAGAATTCTTAATTACTTGCTACTTGACTAAATTACTAGCCGTGTCTGAACAAGGCATTAGAGCCTGAAAGACCGCAGAAGGTAGAAGTCTGTTCGGAAACTCGGCGTAAGACACAGCGTTTGACGTAGCGCGTCCGCCTTTGCCGCTGTTTAGTACATTCAAACGCTAAATCGGCTAAATAAAACCGATCTCTGACACATTCGAGCTTTTATATCTTTCTTCTGGTAAGAGAGAACCAACATTTTCCTGTGCCATCATTTAGATAATAGATTAACGATTATCTTTTAATAAAATAAAAAATTCTTTTACACAAAAAGTACCAAGATACGTAAAAATTTGGTATGGAAACTTTTAAGACTTTAAGCAATTGAATAGTTTAAATATAAACTGAAAGCCATGTCAGTGATCCCTCACACCAACTAAAAAATATTTACGTAGACTCTTTGTCTACACCTACACACAAGATGGTTAAGGGCATCAAGAAATCGAGTTAAATTTGAGAAACAAAATATAAATTGGTCATAAAGTGTATACCATGTATACTTTTACCAAAATATTTATTAGACATTCGTGCTAAAACTAATATAGACTCGAAGATGCCTGTTTTAAGTAAGCGACGACGCAGGCCGTTAAAGCCTTAGAAACTCTGATTAGCTTAAAAAGCCGGTTTTTTGCCAAAAATTTCCTTTATTGGTTTTTTGGGGTTACCATCAAAAAAACATGATTCTCATTTAACTATTTAAAAACATGGGTTCTACCCGTGTTCTTTAAAGAGCTCCAGCTATCAGCTAATGGGTGACGACTCATGAGTCACAGGTGAAAACTCTAAAATGGAAAAAGACTGCCTGAAGTATAAATAAGAAAAATTTTGGTCATAATCAGTTTTTCGCAAAAAAAAAATAATTATAAGGGTTCAAAACTACAAGAACCGTATAATTTAAATAATCGGTATTATAGTAATGGTATTTGTAATGATCTGCTTTTTTCCCTTTTGAAAATTTTCTTCTTCCAAAACACATCGCTTAAAGTGACATTTGCAACTGACAATTTTTGAAAATGGACTTTTATTTTAATTCTTCCGACAATACCGACGACATAATGTGTCGCCTACCGTCCGTACCGTCCATCCGTCCGATGCCGATGAATGAGCGCGTACCTTTAAGGTTTATTTATTAACGATTTCTAATTTAAACAATTATCAAATGAGATATCGGTAAAAAAGTCAATAAACAAATAGTAATAATCTTATAAATAGTAAACGGTAAGTAATAGGAAAAAAACTATAAAACCAAAAAGATCGGAAATTTAATTATCTATAATAAGGGTCCAAATAAATATGTGCCTCAAGTGCACGGTTACCAAAATACAGGCCCGAACGGTTTTTGCAAAATGGCGGCACTTCTGTTTGCCATATTTGTAAGTATTTTGTGTTTTTAGGTTCATTACGTCATACTAAACTCATTTGTAAAAAAATACTTCTGGAGAATTATGCATTATGGACAAAAGTAACTCGTTCCCCATTGCCTGTACTAACTGGCCCAGGGAGTAGAAGCAAGTAGCAGTTTTAATTAAATGAACTTGAAACCTTTACGTCTTAAAATCCTGATAAATATATCCAAGAGTCTGTTGAGCGATACTGATGCTAACTGCCTGTTTAATGTGTACCCTTAAAATTAATAAAATACCTCCGGGCTTCAGAGCTCGAGCACAATGAGGTCCTTTATAAAATATAAATTGCAAATTAAATTTGCCCACTAAGAACATCGGCACTGGGAAAATTTATTTGCGGACGTGCGATGGAGCTTTCAACGGCTCCGACAAAACCGGTAAATAATGTAACAGTCTGGGTTAATTTTCTTGCTTTTAATTTTTTTTTTTAATTTTGTATTTTGTAGATTAGACTGCGCCAAAAAAAAACATTTTTTTAAATATATCTAAAATATTGTTTCCCAGGTCCGAATGGATTTGCGCCCTTTTTTGCTAAACTTTTGCACCACATATTTCAAAAATCTTTTAACACTTTTCGTCTTGCAGAAAGAAGTCGACCTGGTTTCCAGTATTTAAAACTAGTTTAAAGAATGAAATTCAAAACTATCGTGGTATAACCTTATTGTCAATTCTGCCTATGGGTGTGTTTATGTCGGAGCGACGCGGAACGAGGTTAGCGGCGGGGCTCAACAAAATCACCTTTATGGTACAGTAACATAAGGATGCTTTAGTCGAGCCGCGCTCTCCGACAAAAACACAGTCCAAGATATTTAAATCGAAACTAAATGATGAAATATATGCTTCCTATAAATTCTACATCGTACTTCAACAGCATGGTTTTTAAAGTACGAACGCTGAAAGTTCAACACATCTACGTCATCAACAACCAAGTGTTTCCATACAAAAGCACCGACTTGCCACGTATTTTTTTACCATAGGCATTGCTTAATTGTAGCACAGAATAACTAGCTACCGCAAATTGTAAATATAGGGTGTTTGTAGTCGATGAGATGTGTGTTTGGGGCATTTTGATGCTATCAAAGTATGACATAGCGGTGGTTAACTAACAGCCTTTGAACCATACCAGGATCGCTCTAAGTCGTCAAACTTCGCGGTTTACAAAAATTACTTAGTGGAGAGCATTACAGGGTACCCTACACACGCCTTCTAAAAACGTTGAACGCTATTTCAGGGAACAGTACTTAAAATAGATAGTTTCATACTTGGAAGATAGAGTTCAGCGTGTGCGGCTGGCTGATGCTGTGTCTAGAAATATTAAGGTTACGCCAGGAGTTTCACAAGGCTCCCACTTGGGGCCAGTCCTTTTCTTGTTAAATTTTAACTCTGTTGCATCAGCTTTTAAAACGTGTTGATTTTTGCTATATGCTGACAATTTAGAAATAAGTGTTTGTCTTCAAATATTAATAAATGTAAAGTAATTAGATTTTATAGATGTAAAAGTCTTATCAAATTGACTATAAAATAATAATAGTCCATTAACATTGGTACCATATAATAACGATTTAGGGGTAATCTTCAACAGGAAGCTTAACTTTAACAAGCACATTGACAGCATTATTTTAAAAGCATATTGAATGTTGGAATTTGTTTGTAGAATGTGTAGGAATATCTATGATACTAGAGCAATTTCTTGTTTGTATAACTGTCTGGTCCGCTCGTTTCTAGAGTACAATAGTAGAATAATGTTACCTTCTTATATAAATAATCAACAAATAATTGAAAATATACAGAATACATTAGCTAATGAGCTTAATTTTGGTATTTTATTTAATTCAATTAATTTTCGAATTCCCTCTAGAACTACACGTAGTCAGAAGTTGTTTTATGTAAATGTTAATGTAATGTAATGGGCAAAACGTGTTAGTTCATCGTCTCCTAAAGAATAGGCATGATGACAGTTTTTTAAAAACTGTTTTATGATGTTCAGAAGTATGTGCAATTAAAAAAAAAAAATTATCTTATTTGAATATCTAAAACGGAGTTTAAAACCGCGTTTCTCCTACCTTAAGCTGTATTGCATTTAGTTTCAGTAAGGTGAATATTATCATGATGTACAGGGTGATCAATAGAGTGCTGCAAAAAAACAAAAAAATCGAGTGTGTCCCATTTCAGTGGTAATTTTTTTTGTCGTTATAATATGGGTTGTGAGCAAGGTCATATCAATATCTCTAAACGTTTATGCCCGTTTTTGAATTGAGGACCTCTGGCTTGCGATACACCTCTAAACGTCAAATTTTGGTAATCAATTCATTAAAAAGCCATAACTGGAAAATGGATTGACGGATTTCAACGAGTGTTTCATATTCGGAAAGCTCATTTCATGTAGATTTTTTGTGTCCTAAGCACTTTTCGATAGGTTATAATTTTATGAGTATACGGGGCCAACAAAT
This sequence comes from Listronotus bonariensis, assembly GCA_014170235.1. NCBI lineage: Eukaryota > Metazoa > Arthropoda > Insecta > Coleoptera > Curculionidae > Listronotus > Listronotus bonariensis. The sequence continues at coordinate 4,842 of JACEGR010010220.1, forward strand.
ACAAAAACATAGCTAATTTAGACAGCCTAAATATAGGATAAATTATTGAACGCGAAAGGGACCATATGTGTGTGTTCTGTTTTAAAAATGGCCAAGTTCAAGTTTGTGTCAATATCTCGGAACGATTTCTATCGTTATTCGATTTATGCTGTTTAAGTGCCTGTAAACTTATTGAGCAAAAATGCGTCGTTATTATGGCATTAGGTCTGCATGGTAGGAATTCCAACAACGTCTTAAAGTTTTAAACATTTTTAAACATAAATTAGGGTATTTGGTATTGTACACCATGATATACGGAGTAATAAACAAAGTGCTTTCAAATTTATTATTGTATCCATAATTACCGCAACGTTAGGTACAGAAGGGCCTTGTTTGCGCAACATGTTTTAGATTAAATTGTTAGGCTTGAAACTCTTTTAGTACATTTCGGTGTCTAAAAACTTACCGCACTATATTTTTAGTTGATTTTAGCTTAGTTTTGCCATTTTCGAAGAGCCAAATTACCTCTACAAAAACCAAAAAATGTTTACTTGATGCATTGAATTTATCTATAGCAGCGATGCGTTTCTATAGAAACAATGAATTAATGTCATTGTCATAAAACAGTTTGTAAGTCAAACAAAACTTTTTGTCTTCTCTAGAGGTAATTTTACTCGCTAAAAATGGCAAAACTAAGCGATAATGAACTACGAAATATAGTGCGGTAAGTTTTTAGACACCGAAATGTATTAAAAAGAGTTACATGCCTAATAATTTTTATCTTAAGCAGATTACGTCAACAAGGCCGTACTATACCGAACATTGCGGAATCTGTGGGCACCACAATGTCTGTTGTTAAACGGACACTAGCTAGAGCACGAGCCTATGGTAGTCCAAATTACCGCCAACAGGGTCGCTGTGGACGAGCCAGAAAAACGACAGCTAGGCAAGATCGTCTAATAATACGAAACGTCAATCTCTGTAGGACTCTTAATGCAACCAAAAATTGTCGAAGTTTCCAAGCAGCAAGTGGCGTAAGGGTCTCCACACAAACTATCAGGAGACGGCTTCATGAGCGAGGACTGAAGGCGCGCAGGCGTGCTGCCTGCCCTGCTTTGCAGGCTACTCATAGAGCTGCGAGGAGGCATTGGGCTGCAGATCATGCTAACTGGGGGATAGCAGAATGGAGTAGATGCATGTTTACGGATGAATGTAGGTTCAATTTGTATGAAAGTGATGGAAGAATGTTGGTCTGGAGAGCAAGAAATGAACGATATCTGGAAGAAAACATGGATGCAAGAGTACCGTTTGAAGGTGGAGGACTGCTTGTGTGGGGTGGTGTGATGTTGAATGGGAGAACAGATTTGGTTATTTTGGTGGGAGAATCGATGAATGCTGAAAGGTATCGAGACATGTGTATTAGGGATATTGTTATTCCTTTTGCACAAAATTTTGGAAACGATTTTGTCTTGGTGGATGACAACGCTCGTCCACATAGAGCCAGAATTGTCCAAGAAGTCTTAAGGGATAACAATATCGAAAGAATGATTTGGCCTGCAAGATCGCCGGATATGAATGTGATAGAACACGTATGGAGTTGGATTAAAAGAAAATTGAATGACGGAGAGCATAATTTTGACAACTTGGATGACATGGCAAATGCGATAAGAGTGGAATGGAACGATATTCCCCAGGACTTCCTTGCAAGCTTAGTGAATAGCATGCCAAGAAGGGTAGAGGAAGTTAGGAGGGCTCACGGGGGACCCACCCATTATTAATTTCAATGTTTTTTGTTTGTTTGTACCATAATTAATTCTATCTGTTGTTGTTTATTGAATGTGAGCAAGTGAGATTAAAATAATTAATAGTTTAAAAAAACTAAAAAACACGCTTTTATATGCAACCGAACTAAAAATTAAAAAATAATTTTTTATTAAAAAAATATTTTCACTTCATAGTAAAAAGCGTGGGGTGCTTAATATATTAAATGTTATAATTATTATATTTGCCAATATCTATGATGGAAAAGTTATGAAAAAATAGTAAAATGCACCCCACGCTTTTTACTATGAAGTGAAAATATTTTTTTAATAAAAAATTATTTTTTAATTTTTAGTTCGGTTGCATATAAAAGCGTGTTTTTTAGTTTTTTAAACTATTAATTATTTTTCATTTTTTAGTTCGTTATATCAATTAATTTTTTAAAAATAAATGCTCCAGTTTATTCACTAAAAATTTTTTCGCCATTTTGTCAAGAATGGGCTAGAATAGGAATGTCTCACTATATTCCCCGTCTTTTGCACAAAATTCTTAATATAACAGTAAATTAGAACATACTATTTAATTAAGCAGCAAAAAGAAAATAACCAGCCCCTTTTTTATTAGTTATGTGCCCCTGTATATCAAATTTGGTCAAAATGGGGGTTGCTCCAACTTTCGAAACAATTATCCAATTTGCATAAATAAGACAAATATTTTTTAAAATATTACCTTTTTAAACTAAAAAGAAATTTACCATAAATGTTTTTTTCTAAATATGAGTTTACTTTAGTTTACTTACCTTAAGTGATATTTTAATGTAGTTTGCTAATCTCCATTTCCAGTCTTTGTCCTAATCTAAGATTCGGTACAAGTACCTAACACTCAATAAAGGCCTTCTTTTAGAAAGTATAAATTGAAGATGGTATAAAAGTTATATGCAATAACTTGTTAGTTACTTTTCCAAAGCAATAAGTAATTTTTCATATTTTTTCATGGTTATAGGTTATGTGATTTAGGAACTATTTTGCTTACGAATGATTATTCTGGCTGCGGAGGACCATGTTAATTATTTATTTGCTTCTTGTATTTCAATTAAAGTGTATACTTTGTTTTTAATAGCTTGGTTAACTGATTTTTTCAACTTTCATTTCACACTAAAGGAATTTTAGGTTATGTTATGACTGTTAATTTTTTCAGATGTCAGTTTGTAATACAGATTTCTGTTTTATGACCGCCTGTTTTAAAAAACAAGTGAAGGTTATTCGTTCGTTAAAAAGCGTTTTAAAAAAAACAGATGATTGTTATACGCTCCCGGAACGAATACTTTCAGCGAACGAATGAGTTCAATTTAGCAGAATTGAGCCCCTGGTCCCCAACCCGTCGGCAAATGTTGTCTAGTTCGATTATTCAATTGTCTAATCTGGCGCATCCGCCAGAACGTACGATTTTTAAAATTAGCAAAGTTTGAAATGTTGCCAACAGATGGCGGCCCAGGTGTTGTTTTTATATTATAATGGAATTTTTTTTTTCCTGGCGATCCAAAGCAGGATAACGGGATACTGTTTGCAGATTATTGCATTGTCATGGGTCCTTAATACGTGTGCAAAGTTTCAAAGAAATCGAATAGCTGGAAGTTGGTTAAAATTAGGCTCAAAGATTCCGTTACATAGATAGCCAGATTGATAGATACATACAACCCAAGTTAATAAAAGCGTGTTAAAAACATTTTATCCAATGAGAATGTTTTATTTTTTAACGTTTAGTATAAAACATGTGTAAAATGGATTACTGGGAAATCCTAAATTTACATTTATCTAGGATTTTAATATAAATGACTTGCAACAACGTCTAGGAATATCCAAAAAACAATATTATTCTAATAAGTAAAACATTTTGCTATCCAAAATGGCACAAAATTTAACATTTAAATTTTTTGGGAGCACTTTGTTGATCACTCTGTATATCATGGTGTACAACACCAAATACCCTAACACAAACTTGAACTTGGCCATTTTTAAAACAGAACACACACATATGGTCCCTTTCGCGTTCAATAATTTATCCTATATTTAGGCTGTCTAAATTAGCTGTTTTTGTATTTGTTGGCACCGTATACTCATAAAATTATAACCTATCAAAAAGTGCTAAGGACACAAAAATCTACATGAAATGAGCTTTCCGAATATGAAACACTCGTTGAAATCCGTCAATCCATTTTCCAGTTATGGCTTTTTAATGAATTGATTACCAAAATTTGACGTTTAGAGGTGTATCGCAAGCCAGAGGTCCTCAATTCAAAAACGGACATAAACGTCTAGAGATATTGATATGACCTTGCTAACAACCCATATTAAAACGACAAAAAAAATTACCACTGAAATGGGACACTCGATTTTTTGTTTTTTTGCAGCACTCTATTGATCACCCTGTACATCATGATAATATTCACCTTACTGAAACTAAATGCAATACAGCTTAAGGTAGAAGAAACGCGGTTTTAAAATCCGTTTTAGATATTCAAATAAGTTAATTTTTAAAAAGTTACAGCAGTTTGAAAATGGGTCTAAAAATTGAATGATACGATCTTTTTGTTGAGCAGTTTAATAGAAATCGAAAATTGCACTGTCATATTTTTAATTGTTGAATGTGACAACCACATCGTAACAACAGCTTTGTCTATTTAATAAGTCAGTTTAGCGTTTCATAAATGCAGCAAACATTTTTGTATAAAAATGTCTGTGTGTCTTTAATATTTATTAGTTTTTTTTAAATTGGGTTTTGTTGTATTGTTAACTAAATTGTTTACATAATTATTATTCCTTCATTTGATATTTTCACTTTCTTTGAGTAATTTTCTCCCTAAAATACACTCGTGCATTAAAATAATCGGATAATTTAGCTTTCAGGTGTAATGCCTTTTAAAAACTACACTCGTTCATTTTCACAATTTGGCGAAATAGGGCTCTTTCGAGTAGTTTTTAGGCAAAATGCTTTCAAGCAAAACTATCGATAATTTTAATACACTTGTGTAGTTACCCCCGATAATTACTGCATAACACTAAGACTGATTTATTTTCTTCAAGTTTAAATAGTTTTAAGAGAGCTCTAGTTTAAAAGTTGGTTTTAAGTAATGCGTGACATCATCTTTTTTCACAAATCTGTGTTGTGGTTTTGTATTTTTATTTTTTTGTGTATTGTGTACCATTTGACGTTTTATACTCTGTAGTGTATATATTTGATTAAATATATAATATTTAAATAAATTGTTTAGGGTGACAATGACCTTATGGACAAGCCGCCCCTGTAAGTAACACTTCTTTCAGTTACCCTAAACTATTTAAAAGTTCCCGGTAACCCAAAGAATTCCAATCCACTGCCCTATATGATGAATCGAAAATAAACCGGCCATTATTTCGACCCGGAAAATTTTCGCCGTGGTTCCGTTCCATTGTCCGAACCGAAAAAACGGACGAGAGAATAAGGACCAATGGAAAATATAAGTGGTTTAATGGATCCGTAGCATTGTTGGCCCGGCATACACATTATAGAGGAATTTTTGCCATTAATCTTAGAGTTTTTATTACTTAAATTGTTATTGCTTTAAGTGAGCTCGAGGATAATGGATCGAGTTGACAGATTGTTTCTGAGAGCAAGTTTTTATTAGATTTTATTTTCGTATATACGGGGAAATTTTATTTTATTTGTAAAATATAGGCTATAATCATTTGTCACAAATCTGCGTGGTATTATTTTCATCTATAGAAAAATAGCAGTCATATTTTTAATCTTAAAAATTTGAATGCATAGAAAATGTTACAGAAGAAGATGGCATATTGGTTGTTTTATAAAAATTGGGTTCTATAAACCCGGAACATAAATTTAGAACAAGACGGCGTTGATTATGGTATTGGTATAATGGTCTAAGAGCTGGCACCACTTTTTGGGTAGGTTTTTGAGGCAAGCTGGAAACTTGTCACATACTTGTCCTATTATACCCCATCACGGGACTGCAGACCTGGATGGTGAGTAGCGGGACTAAAGCAAAAAAATAAATATTAATTTTTTGGGTCCCAAAAATACAGGGTGTTTCCTAACTACAGTACGAAACTTAAGGAGCTGCTTGCATATGTCTTTTTAGGAAAAAAGTTCCTATAAACATATGTCCGAAAATGCTTCCATTATGAGATACAGGAGGTTAAAGATTTCAAAAAAGTCGGTATTTTTAAATATCTTAGGAACCCTTTGCCCGATTTGAATAAAATTTGGGACACTTATTTAATTAAATAGGACGCTCGTAAAGTTTTGCCTAAATCAGTATTATTGGGTCCAGTGGTATCTCAGTGGGCACCACAGCTAATATTATTGTGAAAATAAGTATGCCACTGACTTTTTATAAATAATTTTTTTCTGATTAAGCAATTACCAATTTAACTTTTTAGTTTCTTGATTTCCTTGATTTCGAGAAAAAAATAGAATCTACTCAGTCATTTTAACAATTAGTCATAAACAGCATAAAATAATATCCAAAATTAAAAAAAATACAATTTTAACCTTATAAATAGAGAAAATGACAATTTCCGATGTTTTATTTTTATTTTTGCTTTTTATATTATATTGTCTATGGGTTCTTTTAGAAGAAACTAAAGAAGCTTTAATATTTTTTCTTAAAAACGAAGACAGATACGAAAAAAATAGAAGGGACAAAAAGTTAAATTTTTAATTACTTAATCAGAAAAAAATATATTTATACTTCATAAAAAGTCAGTTTTGTACTTTTTTTACAATAATGTTAGCTCTGTTGCCAATGAGACACCACTAGACCCAATAATACTAATTTACGCAAAGCTTTACAAGTGCCTTATTAAATTAAATAAGTGTGTTAAATTTATTTAAATCGGTTAAAGGGTTCCTAAGATATTTAAAATATAACAATTTTTTAAAAACTTTAACGACCTGTATCTCAGAATGAAAGCAAGTCCGGACAAATGTTTTTATATTTTTTTTTTTTTCGTAAAAAGAAATAAGAAAGCAACCCTTAAGTTTCGTACCGTAGTTAGAAAACACCCTGTATTTTGGGACCCAAAAATTATTATTATTATTATTATTATTATTTGCTTTAGCCCCGCTACTCAGCAGCAAGGTCTGCAGTTCCGTGTTGGGGTATAAAAGGACAAGTATTTGACAAGTTCCCAGCTTGCCCCAAATATCTACCCAAAAATTCGTGCCAGCTCTACTGCTATAAGTAAATACTAATACCACATCTATCATATCGTATTACCTATGTCCAAAATATTTTAAAATAGTTAAAATATGTAGTCAACTATACTAAAAAATAGAATTTGCTAAGATTTCGATGGCTTTTCTTTCTTTATCCAGCTAGAAATGTAAAAATATCTATGATTTGTCAAGTCTGGGAGTAGTGAATGCACGTAGTAACGGTGAGGGCTAGGAAACCACCAGCGGAGGTCCAGCGCATTCACCATTGGCACTAACTTTAGCATTATCTACCATTTGCAAGGAGGTCCATGAACGAGTAGGTTATGGGATTTAATATTTGTTGGTACAGATGGTATGTTTTACTGTTTTAAGCGTTTAGCCGATTTAAAGTATCTCGTACATAATTAGATAATGCCAAGTAAACATAATGGGTATGCGATTCTAAGCATAATTATCGTGTATTTTTATTAGTTTCTTGCGTTTTTAATATTGTAAACCATATGTGGCCAATTCCCTTGAATAGCCCATGAATGACAGATTGGTAAAGCTGATCAGAAACATGCCAGGTGATGGAAGCTAAGCTAGTATCGTATTTGTTTCTCGTTACACATGCTCATTTACTTGGCTTTTGTCATATTAAATTTACAATTTTAGTGAAACAGCTTGTATATCGTGCAGTTTAACTAATAATTCTATCTAGATCGTATCTCAGCCATGCCATGTTTTAAATCGTTTACGCTTTCGTAATGATTCATCGAAAAATAAGACGACTATTTCATGTCTCCAATTTATTGTTTGTCATCTAAATAAACAACTTCAATCTTCTACAGAGACATTTCCACCAAAATGGCCTCGGATCACGCGAGACGATTTGTTTTCAGAAAGCTAATGGCTGATTATGGGTTGTAATTTTCATTTCCGGAAATATTTTATTTTTGTGTTGATGGATTTTGTATGTTTATACGTAGATAAATCATTCGGACTTTCTTGTGACAAAAGTAATATTATAAATTATGGTTTCGTTTTAGATAGTTGTCTCTTATGAGTTATGTTTGGACGTATCTTTTGTCGCGAAGCTTGTAATTAAAAGCATGTAGACATTTTATCATCTTAATTGACTGATAAAGGATATACAAGGTGTATTAGTATAAAATGAGGATTTTAGATTACAGAATGTTGACACCGTTCTGTTGTGTTATTAACAAGTTTAAGATGCACACTAGTGAAGATACTGGAAAATTGTGTGCATCTCTTGTATTGTTGTGTTCAATACTTTATAATTTATACCAAACAAAGAGAGCAGTATTAAGGGTTGGTCACACATAACCGCACTGAGCCCGGATTCACGGTGATTAAGAAAAGTGGGTTAAATTAACTTGGAAAAATTCAAAAGCACTTTAAATGCCCTCAAAACTATAAAGAGCCTTTTTGTCAAGCCAAGTCTATTGTTTTATGTATGTATATCTCTTTCTTGAAATAAAATATATTTTCCTACTTATTTCGGTTCCTTTTTATTCAATCTTTAAGTGTAGTATTGGTAAAAGTCTGGCCACACATAACCGCACCGATGTCCCAAAAGACCCTTATCGTAGCACGACCGTGTCTCGTACGGTCTGAAACATGTCCAGCCAATGAAATCATATGTGGATCGGATAGCGCCGATGTTCCCCGATCCAAGCTTTGCGTTTAAGGGCGTCACCTTTTATTTCAGTCATTACGTTAAAAAATAAAAGTAAGTGGTTAAAGATAAATTGTTGTATACAAACAATAAAAGAAAAAGTGATTTAATAAGTATTAAAAAACGTAAAATTAATTTTATTGTTACATCTTGTGAATAATGTGTGAGTAAAAATTACGAACACATCGTTGTTTTTGTTTTAACAAGTTTTTCTTTTACATAATATTTCAAAAAATCAAATAAACTATAAACATCCCAAGTTCGGCATTTGATTACAACGGTCCCTTTCAAAACCGAGTAACGGCCGTGCTGCAGTGCAGCCCTCAGTGTGTGGCCCTACGTTTTCATAGTGTCAATAACAAGTTTTAGATGCACACTAGTGTAGGGACTGGAAAATTGTGTGCATCTTGTTTTATTGCTGAGTGCACTACTTAGAATTTTTACCGAACAAAGACAGCAGTATTAATTGTTTTATTATTATTATTATTTATTCGGTACAAAAAAGACGTTTTTGTATCGTATAGAAACGAGGGATAAATAGCCATTTAATTTAAAAAATCATACGACTAATTCATGACCATACCGGATGTCTGCGAATTTATTAGAAAAGTAATAACTTTTAAAGTATTAGATATATCAAAATGAGACTAGGTATTAGTAGATAGTACGTAAAGAGGAGAGTTTTCGCCAATTTGCCAAATTGTTTTATTCCTATCTTTCATACTAGTCCCTAAAACGTTGTGATTGTTATATATTAATAATAAAAATGGCTCTAAATTAATTAAAAAATGATAAAACATTGTCTCGTTTACAAATTTAAAATTGGAGCCATTTATGGTTAAATCGGTGTGTGAAAAGTAAAAAAAATGTGAAAACCCTCCTCTTCCATACCATTTATCCATTTTTAAATGTCTGATACTCTAGAAGTTATGGCTTGTCTAATGAATTCATTGACACCCGGTATAGCAGAACAAAAGTTGAAAGCTAAATTTATAAATTGACGTTTCCGTTACCGATCGTCGTTTGACGTTTCGGTTTCTGATCTGGTATATGAAAACGGTAAACAGAAACGTCAATTTATAAATCCAGCTTAACTCTCATTTCCAAAAAAATGTATTTTTGTGTTGATGGATAGTGTGTGTTTATACCAGGATAAATCAGTCGGGTTTTCTTTGGTGACGAAGGTAACTCATTAATAAAAGCTTCACGTTGGATTTTATGCCGGCGTCCCATGTGCGCAAATGAAGACGGAACGACGGAAAAGCGGAAGGCAAAAGGGATTCTATTGGTCGAAGAGTTGTCATTTTTGAATTTTGACATTTACGCTTGTACTCCGCCAAAAGTTCGGTTCAGCTCAACTTTTGCGGAATCCGCCTTTTCAGCCATTTATCGGTGAGCCGTTGTCCCCTAGTGACATAACCAAATTGTTTGTTGACTTTTTTTGTGTTTTGTTTGGTTTTCTTTTAATTACTAATTGTCTTTTGTAAACGATATACGAGTGAAAAAAGACCCGACGAGAAATGGATGTGGTAAGTAAACAATTTTCATGAAAAACCCATTTTGTTTTCTTTTTAATATTAGATTCTTTAATCACATTCTTATTTATAAAACTGCACTGCAGAAATCGATGGTCTAGTTTAGTCTAGTTTTCACATTTTGTAAGTGCAAAAATTAATATTTAAGTTATATGAACTTTAAAGTTTAAAAATTTGCCACAATTTTAGCCTAAAAGTACTTAAAACAATGGGAAATGGAGCTGGAATCTTCAAGCTTAAATATTTTACTTGCTACTTGTGTGCATAAAAAGTTCTTGTATATAATTATATGTTAGTAGTCTCATTTGCTGAAAAATGCACTTACATTTGTGAACTAGACCATCCAAATATACATGTGGCTTGAACATAATATACTTACATATACTTATGTAACAAATGTTTTAAAATCTGAAGTATTTATGTTTTTTTACAGCAATATAAATGCGGCTATTGCGGTTTTTTGCTAAACTCCCAATGTGTGGATTTACTGGAGCATGAATGTTTTGGTCATTATATTGAGGAGATTCATAATCTTGTATCGGATGAAAACAATGTTCTAACTCTAGGCAAGTAGACATTATAAAATATTGCTTCTATTTGAGTAAAAAAGATTTTAATGTACGAATATAAATATATTTAACATAATTTTCCTAAAATAAATATGTGATTCTCAGTTAAATTAAATATATTTTTTTATTTTTAGTGGAGAAAGTCCCAAAACGACCCATCATTGTGCAAAGCACAAATAATGTAAATGTTGCTTGGGAAGAATTACTTATAAAATATGTTCAAGATCGACCTGCCCTTTACAACTTCAGGTTACCTATATTGGAACGAACAAATTTAAAAAAACAAAGCCTTTGGCTTGAAATTGCAAACCTCTTGGAGGGAAAGGCCAGTGTAGAGGAGATAAAAGCGAAATGGAAGTATCTCCGGGATTGCTATATGAAAGCGAAAAAAAAGTTACTCAGTACAAGCCTAGTGGATCAGCTTCACAACAACCAGTAGACCCTGGGTTTCGCTTTTATAATGTCATGAAATTTCTTGATGATTCTCATGAAAAACAAGAGTAAGTAGTTTAATTTATATGCAACTTTTTTGTAACGTAAACTTAAAAATATTCTGATACTATTGTAATTAAATCTATGGAAGAGTTATTTAACTTGTCTTCTACAAACTGTCCACGGATGGGGTTTACAAGAGGACAAATGGATAAAAAATTTCATTTTAATTTTTAGTCAAAAGAAATATATTTAAGATAGCATTTTAAATGACTTTATGAATGTAACAGGGGTATCAAAAAGTTTCATGAAACTGATTTTGGAGTTAACAAAAATTAAATTATTTTAAATTTTTTAATTTAATGACTTAAAAACTCTTATAATTTGCTTTTCAAACACCTGCTTCCTCCAAATTCTTGCAAAGCACAATTTTTCAGCTGTAAATGAATCAAGGCTTTTTCGCCAAATTAGGTATGGAGTTTAATAAAATTTTGTATTATTGTTTTTACTGATTACACACTTCATTCTAAATAAATTTTCCCAATGGCATTTTGATTGGAAATGGCGAAAAAAGGTAGTTTACTCTTGGAAAAAAATCTTGTTTTTTAAGTTTTTGAGAACCCTGTATACAAAATCAACATTTTCTTTTTGTGAATTATAGTTTTTTATGAGCAAACATTATTATAATGAATGACTTTTTTCGAAAAATGAAATTTTTTGACCATTTGTTCTCTTGTTAACTCCATCTATGGACAATCTGTATATGAAATTAATGTTTAAAAAATAATAATAAATTTGTGTAGTAAAACTGATATTCTACTTTAAAATTAAAGTTATAAAATTTAGTTAAATGCATATTTTTACACCTAGGTAATATACATAAAAAATATTTTAGGACAATAAGCTCAATATCCATTGAAATTCCAAAGACACCTTTGATGTCCCCTGATGCAGGTAGCACTTCAAAATCGGCTGGGTCCTCTATGACGTCTCCCAGTCTGTTAACACCTTTTCCCCCAAAAGATGTGATGACACCATCAAAGAGTAAGCAATTTTTTAAATTTTAATTATAATAATACAGGGTGTTTTATAACTATGGTATGAAACTTAACGGGGCGACTTCTTATGTCTTTTTATGACTATAAACATATGTCCAGACTTGCTTCATATCTGAGATATAGAGCAGTAAAGTATAAAAAAATTGATATTTTTAAATATCTTTAAAAAAATCCTTTAACCAATTTGGATGACATTTGGTACACTTATTTAATGTTGTAATAAGGCTCTCGTAAAGCTTTACCTAAGTTGAGATCATTGAGTTCATTGGCGTCTCAGAGAGCACCACAGCCAATATTACTGAGAAAAAAAGTACACCACTGAGTTTTTATAAAGGTTTTATACTTTTTTCCGTTTAAGCAAATTTGGGAGACTAAAAAGTTGCAAAACTTTTAAAAAAGTCAGTGGTGTATTTTTTTCTCAATAATATTGGCTGTGGTGCCTATTCAGACGCCACTGGAACCAATAATCTTAATTTAGGTAGAGCTTCATAAGCGCCTTATTACATTAAATCGGTGTATCAAATTTCTTCCAAAAAGATATTTAAAAAATAAAAACTTTATATTTCCTGTATCTCAGAAATAAAGCAGGTTTTTCCATAAAAAGACATAAGAAATTACCCTCTTAAGTTTCATACCATAGTGAGGAAACCTCCTGTATAATGTATTTATAATTATATTGTAAATAAAAAAATGTAATTTTGTTTAAAAAGACTTAGCTGCACACTGTTAAATGTAGATATTAGGCACACAAAAAAAACATTTAAAAAGGAAATTCAAGTATTTAGATCATTTTTTTGTTTTATTTTATATACATATGTCATTTTACAAATCAGAACTATAGTTTTTATTTTAAGTAAAATAGGTTTTTAGATTTTTTAATAGTTTTTTTTTTAGAAAGAAAAAACAGTGAAAATGTTGAAAAAGATATCTTACAAGCCTTATCTACTCCAGCACAAACAGATGGTGTTGATGGTATCTTAATAAAAATTGGCGACAGTTTGAGAAAATTCCCCGCAGAGAAAGAAATAGACTTGAATTAGATATATTAAAACTTATTTTTGATAGGGAATGTGAATTGAATATAGATTAAACAAATATTTAATTAAAAATTCCTTTTATTAATAATATGTGTTATATAATTGGTTGTACACAGTACTTATATTAATAATAAATGTATAAACAATTTTAAAAATGGCTAATTGTCTAAAAAGTTGCACAACTCCGATTTTGGCTAATTTAGTTATTTTTTTTTCAGAAACGTTTTGTTTTCTAGATATCTATAATCAAAGTTAATAATCAATCCAACCCTAATTTTCATATATTTCCCCTTCTTTTTGCACTAAATCGGCAAACAATATTTTATTTAGCAAGAAAAAACCTTAATAAAACTTGTTTTGTTATAGATTTTATGCCTTTTTATATTAATTTAAAAGCTGCACTTTAAATCAAGTTGCCTGTCAGCTTACAGAAATACATAATGTGTATGCATGGTTGCAGTATTCAGAAGTAAAAGATTTGAAAAATTTACTGGAAAAAAAGGTGTAAAATAAATAAAAAAATAAAAATAAAATGCATGCTAATTTAGTGTAATATCAAAAATTTTGTGCAAAAAAACGTGGAATATTGTGATATCTCAAAAACGAAAAGTTATCTCACATTTGTAATAATAATTATCATCAAAAAAAAAACCTGTGCACCAAAATCAGTCAAAATCGGATTTTCCGCAACTTTCTAGACAACTTGTGTTTATTACTTAAAAAGAATTATTTAAGACTTTTTCCCACTGCCAATTAACTGCTCCATTAGTACAAAACAAGTTCTTGAATTCGTCCCTAATGTTGGCGGCATTTTGGCTAAAAGTGTTGCTTCCAGTTCTACTGAGGTGCACTAAACCACTTGAATCCATTGTAGATAAGTTATTACCCGGAGATCCATCAAAATATTCATAGGCTTGCCGCGGATCCCTCATTAAAATATAATTGTGAAGACATACACTAGCCTGTATAATTTTTTTAATGCTAGACTCGCTAGCAATGATGGGTTTTCTAAAAATTCGCCATCTTGCTGCTAATAATCCAAAACTATTTTCAACAACCCTTCTAGCCCTACTTAATCTATAATTAAACACTTTTTTGGAAGATCCAGTTGTCCTCTACGAGAATAAGGCCTCATCATATATGGTGTTAATTGGAAGGCTTCATCAGCAACTAATACATATGGTAAATTATTATCACATGGTGGAGGTATTTTAAGCAAATTGTTCTCAAATCCCTCACCCATTTGACTATTCTTAAATATACCACTGTCACTTTGTCTACCTTCTGCACCTATGTCGACCATTAAAAATTTATAATTTGCTTCCACGATTGCCAGTAAAACAATTGAGTGCGTTCCCTTGTAATTATAATTTTTTGACCCTGAATTAGGTAAAGCCTAAAAGAAAGATTTAAAAATTATGTTATTTAATTTAAGTTTTAAAGAAAAACAAATATACTATATACCTGTATAATAATATGTTTCCCATCAATTGCTCCAATACAATTGTTAAAATTCCATTTTTGCTCAAAATCCTTCGCAACTTTTTTCCAGTTGTCTTCGGAAGGTTTAAAAACACATCATTTTTAAGTGCATCCCAAATAGCTTCACAAGTTTCAGCTATTATTTTTGACACTGTATTTGGTGCTACCCGAAACAAATATGCCATTGAAGCCATGCTATCTCCAGATGCCAAATATCTTAGAGTTATTTGAAGACGTGTTTTGGGATCTATAGCTTCTCTAATAAAATTTTGTTTTTTTATTTTGGAACAAACTTTATCCAGTAAGTCCGAAAACATTTCTGTAGACATCCGAAAAAAATTGAAATACTTCTCAGAGTCCCTTTCTTCCATTTTACTAATTAAGTTGTTGGTAGCACCTTTGTTAATTCGTTGATCTTCAGTAAATAATTGCCTAACCCAAAATTTTCTAGATGTTTTATCTTTTTCACTATTTTTTAATTCAACATATATTTCGTACAATTTTTTTAATTTTTTTGGTAATCTCTCTTGAATTTAACAGGACAGTTTTTTAATTCTATGGCTTTTTTCGTATCATTAATAAAAGAGTACTACTTTTAACCGCCATTGCAAAAATGCACAGAAAATTTTCATTTCCAACGCATGAAACACCTGTTTTTGACAGTTCCGGTAAAATAAACGGAACACGAGAGGGATGATCCGCCAAATAAAGCGCAAGTCCGCTTTCCGTGGTTCCGCTTTAAAGTCCGCACATGGGACGCCGGC
>JACEGR010010221.1:0-20350 GCA_014170235.1 Listronotus bonariensis
ATGCAACTTTGCAGTGCAAAGAAATAACAAGCAGTAAGGAGTTTTAACTTTTTATTTATGTAATTTTACAAAAGAAGTTGGGTAACAGGAAATAGTTAATATAATGTTGGTGGGTGTTATGTATTTTTTAATATTATCTACTAGTATTCAGTTTTATGCATGAACTTCCTGTAAATAAACAGAGAAATACCAGTAGTTTGTCCAGTCAATATTAGCTCGATCAACCCTGAGCATTAAGGCAAACACAGTGTCGCCGGTTATCGGTAAACAAACCAATCAATAACGGCGCTATGCTTAACCAAACCCCTTTCATAGTTAAGCGAAAACATATAAAACATACCGGTAAAAGAAAGACTTGGAGAACCGGTGAATCTATTAGTCTTTGTCTGTCGTGATATTCAATAAATCTTTCCTATTCTTCATTAATTTTACTGCGAATTTGTGAATTTTAGGCAACGCTTCTTTACTTATGGTAATAGGTATATAGATATACAGGGGGTAACAGAATGTTTTAATAAAAAAGTTTGTACAAACATAGTTCCGAAAATGCATTGTTTTTCAAATAAAAGGTGTTAAACTTTCTTTAAAAAGGTTTTTTTGTAAATAAATGTTATTTAATATTTTTTATTTGATTTTGAATAAAGTTGGCAAATTTATTTGTAGACCTAAATGGCTTTTTAAAATTAAATTTGAATAAATATTCCCAATCCAGTGGCGTATTAAGAGGTACCTTAACGAATATTTCAGAAAAAAATGTACTTTCCTGACTTTTGTAAAAGTTTTTTATTTTATTTAGGTTAATTAAATACAAATACATTGTGTTGGGCTTATAAACATTTTTTGTATTTTGCTTGGTTTCCGGAAAATAAAATAAAATGTTCTTTTTTTATATCCCTGGCCCACTCAAAAAATATGGGTAAAATTTTAAAAACACTTAATTTGGGATAATTTGCTAGTCTTAGTGGTAATGTTATAATTAAGTGTTTCTTGTTAATTTCATTTAATTATTTACAAAATTAAATTAAAATATTATCCAAAAGAAATATGCAAGAACTAAACAGGATAGAAAAACAATTAAGGCCAAGAAAGCTGTAATTTTACTTGCCTTATCCAAATAAAATATAAAATTTGAAAAAGGCAGTGGCGTACATTTTTTGTCAGAAATATTCGTTAAAATTTCTCTTGCATAGCTACCAAACTAAATAAATGTAATTAAGTTAAAGCTAAATTAGCCTCTAAATGTAACAAATAACACTGCCAAAATTTATTAAAATTGTATAAGGAATATTCAAAATATTATTAAAAAACCATCTTTTAAAAGTTTAACACCCTGTGTCTGAAAAGCAATTAATATACGGACCGATGTCCATACCATTTTTTTTATATTTTTAATAGGAGAATCTGCTTTTAAATTTTTCTAACAACATTTTGTAACACCCTGTATATTAGATATTTATTTAACAGGTGCATAAAGTAATATTTTTTTAACGAATGAGGCGTTTAACACCACGAGCAGTCAGCCGAGACGCCAGTTCTATGAGTAAGAAATGGCACTTTAAGCAGGTGTTGCATGCTATAATTTTTTTGCAATAATTATGTTTAACTATTTCTATTTAACCTATCCGCAGGCTGTCAAATTTTTATTGTAGTGACACATGAGCTAAAAGGTACTAATGCCAGAAGGCATTAAACTAAAATACTTATTTAAAGTGTAAAATAAGCTTTGAACTATTAAAAAATACTTTTGTACATTTTATGTTAGTTATGGTTAGTTCTGGTTAGTTATTTTTTTGAATATACCAAATAAAAAAAGATTTAAGTAACCAAGGGGACAGTTTTATTTACCGGTTTTCGCTTGCTTCTGCACGTTTATCTGAAAACAGATACGCCATTTTCCTTAAAGTAATCATAATAACGTTAACGTGGCAACGACATGAAGATAGGCACAAAACGTGTACAGCTCATGAACCGTACGAACTCGTTTCTCTAATAAATAGTAGAAAAGCATACTGTTTACCCAGCGAATAATCCTTAATAAGAGGAATGCGGACAAAAAATGTGTTGGTTTTAAAATGTTTTTTATCTTAAAATTCCTAGTTTATTTACCACCATTTTATTCCAATATTTTTTAATATTTTTTAAGGTACCTGTTTTAAGTAATTATGTTATGTACACATATTACAATATTTTGTTTAAAAAACCGAATATATTCTTCGTACACTTTCATTAGTTTGGCAACAATGCTTTTCTGGGAACAAAAAAATGGCGAAAGATGGGTGGCAGTCAAGGCGAGCCCCCAAAGTATCGTCAAATGATATTCAAAGATGTCCATACGGCGGAATTTTTTCTCTCTACCTTCAAGCGTCGGCGTCGTCCCCGTACATTCGGTGGGCGAAGAGTACAAAATTGTCGGCATATTTTAGTTTTAAAAAAGTTCTTTTTTATTTAGCTGTTCCGCACTTAAGTAAGTGTAAATTATTGTAAAATATTATTTAATTAATGTACTCTAAAGGAGAAATTGGAAAAAGTACTGCCCCTAAAGTCGATCATCACGTGTATTTGCTTAAAATATAAAAGTTTCAGTTAATTCTATTGCTTTTATTGTCCAAATTTTTTACAAATATTGAGGTTGACCCTGCTTTTCTAGAAACCATAGTAAGTTAAGCCAATATTTGTTGGACAAACTGTTGATTATTTCTGTGTGTTTATTTATAGTACAGTAAGGAGCTCTGCAAATATGGTTTACCCATTAAAGCTTAGGAAAAGTAAACAAGGATAAATAATAAATGTTACGTTTCTTTTTTATTTTTTTTAAAGGAAATTGTTAAAGTCACACTTAAATTTTATTATGAAAATAATGACGGTTTGCGGATACAAGTCGGTGACTAGTGTAACCAACCAAAGTGGTATTGTTACGGACTTTAAAATTTTTTTAATTGGTTTATATATTTGAAAAAATAATTATTTTATTATTTTTATTAATATACATTTTTTTTACAACATTAACAAAGGTTAGCTAAAACTTTAATCCTATCCATTAAGAACTTTTCTGGTATTCTGCGCCAAAAGAACTCTCCAATCTTCTCCGACTTCCGGTTTCTATTTTGTTGTTGATGTTTTACACCGTGACAAATAATTTTGTGAGCAGCAACAAATTTTGAAAAATAATTTAAACTCCAGGAGTGTATTGCACACGTAAAAATAATTTAAAAATCCACATGTTCTTGTTCGATTTTCTTTTGTTTTCAAAATATCGCGTAAATAAAATGTAATAAAGTTTACCGCTTCTTATCACAAATGATAAGTACCTCTTGTTTGGTCCGTTTTGTTGTTCAGACATTTGTCAGTTTCAGTGTGTTTGACGCGTTCATTTTTGAGTTTGTACGAATAAAGTATTATAAAATGCCACATATCTATTCAAATTTAGAATATGCAAATATGGTTTTTGTTTACGTCTTCTGTAATGGAAATGCTACAGCTGCTGTTCAAGAATACCGTCAACAATTTCTACACCGGAGAAATCCGAACAAAAACGTATTTATCAGAGTTTTTAACAAAATTTGCGAGACCAAAAACCCTGCCTTGTAGTAACATATCATCTGAACGAGCCACTCGACAAGGTTTAGATGAAGTAGAAAATATTTTGAATTTGGTAGAAGATGATGCAACGACCAGCTTACGAAGAATTGCTACTCAATTGGTCATTCCACGAAAAAGAGTAATCAACACGCTCCACGAGCAAGGCCTATATCCATACCATGTACAGCATGTGCAGCACTTACAACTGGAAGATTATGATAAGCGTATGCAATTTTGTGGTTGGATAAATAATAATTATCCTGTTGTATCGCGCATACTTTTTAGCATGATGGCATCAATAATACTCACAATTCTCATGTATGGTCGAAAGAAAATCCACACGCAACAGTCTAACTAATTTTTAGCACAAGTTTTCGGTAAACGTGTGGTGTGGTATTGTCGATAGTTATTTAATTGGTCCAAATATTTTAGAAAATCGTCTCCTAGGAGAGAACTACCTATTTTTTTTTTTTTGCGAAATGAGTTACAAGCTTTACTAGAGGATGTTCCTCTTAACATCAGAACTGAAATGTATTGTCAGCACGATGGAGCTCCCGCACATTTCTCTGGTCAGATAAAGGAATTGGACAAAGAGTTTCCAGGACTATGGATTGGTCGCGGTGGTCCTATTAGTTGGCCTCCAAAATCTCCAGACCTCACACCACTGGACTATTTTTTGTGGGGCTGGTTTAAAGATGAAGTGTACAAAGTGAAAGTCGGAACTCGGGAGGCTCTAATTCGACGCATTAGAAATGCGGCAGTGCTTCTTAAGGTAAGACATAACTCACTTAAAAAGCAACAGCAACCCTTCGCAAACGAAGTAGAATGTTTTTAGAGGTTAATGGCGGTATTTTTGAACATTTGTTAAAATAATAATTAAATAATTAATAATTAAAACTATGTTATTGTAGGAAATTTTGTTTCTTTGTAATTACGCCATATTTTGAAAACAAATGAGAATCTAATTAGAACATATGGATTAGTGACCAATTTCTGAAGATCAATTTGAGCAACAAAATCGTTTATATGGCAACTAACATTTTTTTTTATTTTACCGATTTTTATTTTCCAGATTTAAAGATCTACAAAAATACATTTTTTTTGTGTACCGAAATGGTTTGAATTTTTAACAACCAAATAATTTACAATATTTAGAAATTATAGTTATTATTATAATGTTAAGTAAAATTAATAATTTGTTTTTTAATTGAACCAAAAGCGCACAATTTATATTTTTCGTACAGTTTTTTTAATTTCGTAAAAGAATTTAACAACAATGCTTACAACATATATTTTAAGAGAAGAAAGGTTGCTTAGTTAACAACATAACTAATTATACATGTTCACCAGGGCCGGCCCCAGGGGTGAGCCGGTAGGGTGACCGATTTCGGCGGCATGTTTCCAGAGGTGGCAAAATGATCCGCTTTAACATGAAATCGACAAAAACTTACTTTTTACACTAAGATTAAAATTTAAACATTATTAATATCAGGGATTTCCAACCTTTTTCAGTCTGCGGTGCACTTACAGGTTTAGTATTTTGTCAGGGCGCTCTCACTGCATTATGTGTACTGTCGTGTCCAAGAAAGTGCTGCATGTAAAGTACAATGTATAAAGTAGGCGCTTTACATCTCGGTCGTTAGGAGCGCCTGGCGCCGCCCCCAAATACCCGTTGTGGCGCCACGGCGCGGCGGCGCACTCTTAGGTAACAATTCTAAATATTTTTTTATAAACCATAGAAACCTGTGCACAATTTATATAAACACTTTTTTTTCAATTGCAATAGTAACGTCAACATGGAATTTAAAATGTAAACTTTTATTTAAATACTCTGTATAATGTATATGTTCTTTTTTTTATACATATAAACCTTTCTTTTAAATCACTTTCTCTATTTAAAAAACCGCATAAAAATGTGTTGAGTAATATCAAATTTTAAATGTTAACTATTTAAAAAAAAAAAAATTATTAAAAAACGCTTCAAAATCCGTTGAGAATAGTAACGTCAATATCGAATTTTAAATGTATACTTTGTTTTTAAACACTCTATATAGGTTTTGTTTTTTGACATTATCATACATACGTTCCTCTTAATTCACTTTATCTATTTTAAAAAATACTCATAAAAAGCCGTTGAAAATAGTAACGTCAATATCAATTTTAGTTATAGTTTATCCAAGATAGATGACCCGTGCCCACTTCGTTGGACGGTAATGTCTGAACTTTTGGTTAATCATAGTAAAATAGAATAGTATAGAATAGAAAAACTCTTTATTTCTGATCATATTCAGGTATACAAATACAAAAACATAAAAAGAAATCACGTCAACAAAAAAGAGACTTTACAATTGTCTCTCTGTAAAGTCTTTCACACTGTAGGGTTCTATTTGTATTAAAAATTGTTTTACTTTTCTTTTAAACACTTTTAAAGTCGGTGCACTTTTAATATCATTTGGCAACTTGTTGTAGAAACGAATGCCTCTATAGTATGGTCCTCTTTCAAACAATGATAGGTGATGAATTGGGTAATTTACCTCTGTTGTACGTGTGTTGTAATTATGATTACTTTCTACCCTAAAACTATTTCTATTTTTATAAAAAACATTATTGTATCAAATATGTACAAACCATAAATTGTAAGAATAGCCTTTTCTCTAAAGACATTTCTACAACTCTCTCTATATAACATTTTAAATATTGTTCGCAATAAACGTTTTTGTATAACAAAGATATTTTGTATCTTGGAATTACAACCCCAAAAAATAATTCCATATCTTGCTGTGGCCTCGAAGTTTGCAAAATACAATGTCCTCAACGCATCCTCTGAAACATATTTTGTTGTCAATCTGATACCGTAACTTATACTATTTAGCTTGCTACTAATTAAATCTATTTGATCTGACCAGTTTAGAAATTAATTCAAAATATAGCCTATAACACTCCTCAATAGTGTAGCTTTCTAATTGTTAAAGAATTTTTATGATAGGTTCAGTACTTCCAAAGATTAGCGGCTACAAAACCACAAACTTACAAAGTTACAAACTTTACCTCTTTATATATTAGTATAGATTAGATTATAAAAGACGCCACAACTAATGTTTTCTATTAAAATTTTTGTTCGTAAATTTTAGGACCGCTTGAGCTATAGCTATACCTTGAAGACGAGTGAGTTAAAAGAAAAAGTTAATGCATAATTAACAAAATTAAGAAAAAAGGCATTTCTTTTAAAAAAATAAAATCGAGAGTCCTAGCCTATTTTTGGGCCACCCTTTATAAATAAATTTACCAGAAAACCGCAGCTAAAAATTAAGATCAATGTGTTCAAGTGTTTTTCCAACATTTTTGAATTTTAAATCGGCATTTTCTAAAAACTGGTTAGTCTAAAACTAAGGAATACAAAATTTTACTTCAATTGCTGATATACACTATACAGGGCAAGTTATAATCAAAAATATTAAAAATTACCAAAAGTTAGGTACAACTATTAAAAAAAAGGACAAAATTGTTAAAGTTAATGTTGTAGAGAATTAAATTTAAGTTAAAATTTAAAGGTAAAAAGTTAAGTTAAAAAAAAGGTTGTATAAATTTTTTTACATAACGCATTATAACTTAAAAAATGGACATAAAATAGCAAAATTTAAAAGAAAATTTAATCAAATTAGATAAAATTTTAAAAACTCGCTTTCTAAAGGCAAGTATTTTAAAAGTGGTTATGCGTAATAAAAAAATAAAAGCCTGTACATTTTGCCATAAAATTTTATTCTTTATCACATTTACTTAAACAACTTTGTTGTTTTTTACAAAATAAAGGTATTTTACCCTTGGTTAGTTTTTCATATTTTTATTTATAAATCCCCTTTATATTTCCAATTGGGGTAAATATTTATATTCATTAGTTTTGGACTATGTGACCAGTTTTCCAAAAATGCAATTTTAAATTAAAAACATTTGATACATTTGTCTTTTGGGAACACCTATCTTGGGATCTTGCATAAATATTTTTTTGGTAGGATTTTCTTAAAGTTTCAGATCTACTTCTAAAAATAAAGTGTTTTTTTAATAACATTTATACGGATATACACAATTGAAATTTCTACAATGATTTTATAGACAACGTGACTTTTTATTCCTAAGATTTTTTTTTTAGTTTGCTAAAATTACTCTTTATATGTTATGTCCCATGTGTGCTACTCAAATATTATAGTTCTAAAATATGTTTCTAATTTTTGGGACATATGGTACGTAAGGATGTTTTTTGGTTTTGTCATTTCTTTTTCGTTTTGACCTATTTTGCTTATGAAATATATGTATTAATATTATTATTATTATTATTTTTAATACTGTTTAAAATTTTTTAGGGTAATTATTTTGAAAAAATGCATACTTAGCTTTTTTATAGACTTTTTTTGTATTTCGACTCAGGTAGTTTAATTTCTTATTTTTGTTTTTTTAATAATGTTACCCGATCCTGTTTACTTACCTGTTCCTAAAATGTTTTTAAACCGGCATCGGTAAAATTCCTTAATATTGTAGAATGATAGGGTCCCATTCCTACTGGTAATGTTTTCATACAAATTTAGGGGTCACTGGTAATATTTTGAGTTTAGGACTGCCCAAAACGACGTCACTAGATGATATATAAAATCATATTATATTGCTTTACTTTAGAAAATTTTTTGAAAAACAAAGATTGAAGATAAAACTTTGGGTTATTTATGGTTAAAAATACAAAAAAAACTGTTTTAATACAAGCATATTTAAAATGGTTTAAACTATAAAATAATTACCAGAAAAGTTAAGGGCAATCTTTCAGTTTTTTTTCTTTTGATTTTTCAATAAGCTTTGACAGTTGAAGTGTTTAAAACACACCTACAGGAAGCGCTAAGTTAAAATTAAAATATATATAACCTTCAACAAACTATTTATTTTAATCTGTTGTAAATACTCTGTATAACGTCTAAAGCATGAAAAATATATTTAATATATTTTTTTGACGTAATTATTTAATTAAAGCAACTACAGGATGACTCACAAAAAGGCGCTACTAACATATACAAAATGGCTCACCACAAACGCCTCCACCTTTAGTACTAAAAGGGATTTTTTAAAATATTTTTTACGTAGTAAGTATATGCAGGTACTTTCAAAGAAAAAATTAAAATATAAAGAGAATTATACGGGGTGCTGCAAAAATAACAATCCATATCAAAATTACGTTTTATTTAAGGGAACATTCTGTATATTAGCCCATTTTTGGATTAAAGGAATACATATTTTATTATCAATCTTTATACCAAAAATGTAAGGTTTTAAAATATTTAGGATTTTTGAAAAAATAAAACAACAACAAAATTTTAATATATCCAACCTTACTAACGCTCCACTTTATTTATTATGTTTTATTGCTATAATATTAACCGTGCCATCACGTTATTTATTTTTTTTATCAAACATTATACAGAGTGTACAGAAACTAATATTTAATATTAGTTACTTTAAAGTATTATCATTTTATACTTTTATGGGTTTCGCTTATTTTATATGAAGCACCCTGTATATTATTTTATTTTTAGAATAAGCCTATCCTATTTTTGTGGACAAAAATGGGATAAGCTTCTTTAGCAATTCCTCTGCCAGAAACGTAAAGTTTTTTAGATATTTTGGGTTTTGAGTAATTTATGACAAAAACAAAACCTAATTTGCCGAAATTGGGCAAGTTTTTGAATTAATGGTATATATTTTTTTCATATATTTTAATATAGTTTTAAAACATTAAAAGCCGCAATAATAGGTCAAATTAAATAGTGTTCGTTGTAAGAAATAATCATTTTAACTTTAACTTGACAAATCCCGTAGAACTGTTTTAAAACCCTTTAACTAATAAAACTTATTCAAAAGTCAAAAGTGCAATAAAAAATGTATAATTAAAATGTTTTGGCTTTCATTTATGGTTTAAACCTTATTAGCTATAGATTTGGATTTTTAAAACCTAATTATATCTTCTAAATAGATGTATATTTATCCAAATAACCCAAATTTCGATGTTCTATCTATGTTTTATAAAAATGTATTTAAAGTTACATACGTAATGTGCTTTTTATATCATCCACTGACGTCACTTTAGGCAGCCCTAAATCCAAGACATTACCGGTGACCACCCGAAATTTTTATGAAAATATTACCAGTAGAGATGGGACTCTAACGTAATATAGTCTTTGAGAATTTTACCTATACCGGTGTTTAATGTAAAGGGTGCGGAGTCCTTTATTAATATAAAATCATTTAGAAAATATTTTTTGCCAGAAAATTTTGAATGTTAAACCACTGTATTTTCTGTTCGTACCTGACAAGCACTTCTATAATTCGGTAAAAACATCTAAAATCTACACGTTACGGAAACTTTGGAAAATCGAAGGGTAGATTAATCACTGTCCGACGTGTGACCCGATAAATCTTTGCTGTTTTGACACTTTTATGTTTTAGTACAAATTTGTTTGTTGTTTTCGAAGAAGTAGTTTTATTGAAATAATAGATAACCTGAAGATGCTGTTGATACTTTATTTATTAGAATTAAATATTATTTATTCTTTATGGCACAAATGCTTGTATAGAGCCCCAGTACTAGGTAAGGTAGGTGCGAGTAATAAGGCCTTCCTAAGGGAGATTTAAAAAATAAAAATTTAAATTTAATTTAACAAATATTATTGTAAATCAAATCTTTAAACTATTTACTATATAATATAAATAATAAATTGTCAAGATTTGCCATACACAAAAACAAATTCGAACAATTTTGAAAACCTTGTCAATATTTCTTATTATACTATAATAGACAGTGTTGAATTCAGGAATGTTTTTCGTGTGAGGGGGTTTGATCTTTCCAGGGTGTATCCTGTTACCCAAAGAAAAAACTATATAACCGCCAAAAAGTTAAAGACCAAAAAAAGTCCTTATGTCTAAAAACCAAACAAACGAAACAAACAAGTACTTCAAGGTAACATTCATACTAATGGTTTAAGCATTAAATTGGTAAATTTCTCCGGGGGAATTTGTTTTGCTCCGTGAGGGGAAAGAGGGATTATCGCCCCGGGCCACCCCCTGAATTCAACACTGATAAAGGGTCATACGGCCTAGGAAAAAAAAACAAAAAGGCCTAGAAATATTATATACTAATAAAAATTAAAATTGACCCAGTACATTTGGTAATTTTAATCAACACTAATACAATAGGGGAAGTCCGGGCAAAGTGAATACCTTAATATGTTTGGGACTTTATCAAGAAAGGTATAAGAGATAGCAACAAAATAAATACTACAAATCAGTCTTTATTATTTGCGTTTACATATTTTGTACTCATTTAAGTTCAGAAGTAAAACAATAAGTAACTAAAAATGAAATTCAAAGTCGTGTCATATTATTCACTTTGCCCAGACTCCCGGGTAAAGTGGATATGGTGCCCGGGTAAAGTAAATGACCACCGTCTTATTACAAAAATCTAAAAATTATATTTTGTAACAAAACTTAAAACAGTAAAAACTTAAATTCGCGTTTAAAGGTAATATATATTAAAAATTAAGAATGGCAGTTATCACAGATAGATATAGTCTTTATTGCCATCGAAAGCGGAGCATTGCTCATGGCACCATGTCAGACATAGTGGTCACACAGTGAGGACACTTAAAAATAAATATATTTTTAAGTGCCTGGTGACTTCGCGGCGAATACACCTGTAATGACGTAGGCGTAAGATATCGCCCCACCCTAAGCAATCTTCGCCGATGTGTTCATGCGCCATTTTAAATTTATAATTTTAGTTATTTAGGGATGTTTTTGCTAAGTGATAAATTGTGATTGATTTTATGCATTAGAACAATATATTAGGAAGATGGCGGGTAAGTTTTGGTTTTAATATTTATCAAGTATATTGTTTTATAGATTTGTTATATTAATAATCATTAGTTCTACAAATAAATATGATTTTTGATTGAAAATATCTGGTGGGCTCACCATGGGGACACTAGGACTCATAGATTCTGTTTTTGTTATTTATAGGTGGTAGTCCAAAAAATATATTTTTGCAAATAAAAAATATAAAAGCGGATGACTTGTTCGATTTTAATGAAGACGTTCCAGTGGATGATAATAGCGAGCTGGGGGATGTAAGTGACGACGATATTGGGGAAGATGAACATATGACAAATTCTAATAGTGATGCAAATTTTGACATGTTTGACATAGAATCAATGCCCATTATTTTTGATCAGGATATTTCTGTGACGGAGGTCAATAATATCAATTATTTATTCTGGGATAGAGATGATGAGCTCCCGCTTTCAGTTATTCAAGCACGAGAATTTGCAAAAAAACCATTTGGTCTAAATTTACAACAAATGGCTTAAAAATATGAAAATATTTAATGAATTAACTGGACCAAAAATTGGCCTTGATGTAGAAACTCCTACCGATATGTTTCTTCAAATTTTTCCAGAAAGCCTTTGTAACCATATAGTATTTCAAACTAATCTCTACGCTTTACAAAAAGCTGGTGGCAATGCAAATAAAAAACTTGGAGCTGTTTGTTCTGTGGCTATGGGTTTGATTGGGTCAGAGGACTCAGCTGTAAAAAAGGGCCGTTCATCAAGTGGATCAGTAAGTCATTTTAAGCGTATTGTTCCATATGAAATTCGATACGATTCATGTTCACATATGCCTATTCATTCTGAATAACCAAGAAGAAGTGCTTCTTGTAGCAGCAAATCAGAACCCCACAAATCGAGGTGGCTTTGTACAAGGTAATTTTTATCAAATATAAATATTTTAAAACTTACTGGAATAATTTGTTTCAGATGTGACGTCGCGCTATGTCTGACGGATAAGAAAAATGTTTCTGGAATACCATAACAAATAATTATTAAGCCCTTGTAACCTTAGTATAATAAATAATTTGCCTTTATAATGCCTAGTGGTTTCACTGTGAAGACACCCTCTAAACCTAAACCAAAAAAAAAACATTAAAAAAAAAACGAATTAATATCTTCCAGACACCATTATTAGGCAAGTACAGTATAACTTTTTCTTAGTTTTATTAAAATATAATTCCGGCCGAGAAACGTTTTTTGATTCTACATTTAATTTTTTAGCAATATGTCTTACTTTATTTTTTTAAACTTTTGCTTTTGCTCTTCTTTGATATGTAGGTGTCAACGATTTTGAGATAGACATTTAGCTTCGTCCCTTAATCTTCATTGAAAACGGTAGGTAATCTGCCAAATTTTGTTTATAGTATGTATAGAGTCAAATAAACCAACTCATATTTTTTACCAATACCCTTCACTGACTCTCCAGATTTACATAAATTAATGGCCTTAATTAGTTTTGTTTTTGTATTTATTTACAACTTCAATAAAATTATTTATAATCTGCAACTAAATAATCTCAAACCCGGGCAAAGTGGATATTATATCCAGTTTGCCCTATTCACTTTGCCCAAAACTGCCAGTTTTGATGTAAGGCCAAATCGTGCCAAAACTATTAATTTTGATATAATAATAAGTATATTATAGGAAGCTACTTTTACATACAATAGAACTATATTACGCCCAAGAGTGACAAACAAATAATATAGAAAATATCATCAAAGCACTTGCCTTAAAATATTGAAAATTATTTATCGAAAATACAATTTACCGTCGTCCAGACGCTGCGCGACGTGACCTCTCGCTTGAGTGTTTGCCGCTCATTGAGGCATGATGGCTAAATGTTTTTGTGACCGCGCGGTTGATGTCAAAAGATTAGTTTGGACATAGTGGGGACTTTTCACTTTGTCCGGGGTATTCACTTTACCCGGGTTTCTCCTACTTTGTGTACGCTTAAATTTTTAAAAATCCCAAAAAAATAAAAATTACAAATGTCTTTTTGCAATTATTTTTGAATTTAATTTATTAGACCTTTAATAACCTTGTAAAGAGACCATCAACAATGTATGTATTTAAACTTAGCTTTTATTCTTGATATTTTTAAATGTCTTTTTGGTAATGGATTAGACCAGTATTTACCAGCGATGCAAACATGTTAGTAAAACTATGGTTGGTGATATTCTTAAAAAATGTTTAGACCAAGCGTAGGACAATCCGTGGTATAATCCTACTTTAGCATTTACATTTACTAAAAAAGGTTCATTATTTCCAATTTTTTTTTCTTGTCCACATTAAGTAGGGATTTTTAACAAGTTTTTTCTTTTAAACTGGTAATATTTTTAAACATTTAACTCTTAGCTCCTTTATATTGGTTTATTAATCCTCTGCTAACTTCATGTCAATGTTTAAACACAATGCTAATTTGACAGAAATTGTTGTTGTAGTCACTAAAAATAATAATAATTTAATTGGCAAATAGTTTAAATTACCTATTTAATTTCCAAACGTTGTAAAAAAATAAACATAAATTATATGCTAAAAAATTGATATAAAAAGGAGCGGGATAAATTTCAAATGTCTTAAAGACATATTATTTTATAAAACTCTACTGCAAACGTATAAATATAGGTGTAATATTACAAAATATACTTAACGATTAAGTTGAACTATTTTTTATTATTCGTAACGCACAACTATTCCTTACTTTAAATAGCATCACACCAGTAACACCGAGCAAGCTAAAGCGCAACTACAAGCCTAAATCACCATCTGTATGTGTTGTCTACATGTGAATGTGGCCTTAAGAGTCACCGATTATTTTAAATTGGATGATTATTAATAAGGTCTTTTATTACTCGACAGGTCTTATTATCCGCTTCTACCCTATACAGGGTGTCCCATTATGGTTGTCCCTTATGGGAAACTTGAAAACCATAAGAGATATTAAAAATCTGATACCCCATCCTCGAGCTCTTTTTTGGAGAAAACATTTATGGTAAAAACAGATCATCGCTATCGCGAAGCGTTTCAGAGATACAGGGTAATTTTCGATTTTTTCACTTTTTGAAAAGGCTCTGTAGCTTTGTTGTTATTACAGATACGAGAAAACTAATTGCACATTATAGAGACACTTTTTTCCGTAGAATCCAGTGGCGTAGCCAAAAAATTTTTGAGCTGTCATTTTTGAGATATGACCAAACATGTTTTTTTTTAATAGGGACACCCTATAAATGATTAGGTAATTAAATTGCTTGTTTTTTCTGATTAAAATAATATATCATAGTAGGTGGTTTAATAAATTTTTACGTCAAATATTGGAAAAATTATGATTTTAAAGACGCATTGCGGCTTCTATCTGTTTTTAAATTGTTTTATATTTTTGTTTAAAAACAATACTGCCATCCCTTAACTCAGGAGACATTTCCGTAGAAAAAAAAACAAAAAATTAATTAATAAAGAAATTTTTTTTTTTCTACGGAAATGTCTCCTGAGCTAAGGATGACAGATTCCTTTTAAAACAATCAGAATTTTAATCAGAAAAAAACAAGCAATTTAATTACCTAATCATTTATAGGGTGTCCCTATTAAAAAAAAACATGTTTGGGTCATATGTCAAAAATGACAGCTCAAAAAAATTTTTGGCTACGCCACTGGATTCTACAGAAAAAAGTGTCTTTATAATGTGCAATTAGTTTTCTCGTATCTGTAATAACAACAAAGCTACAGGGCCTTTTCAAAAAGTGAAAAAATCGAAAATCACCCTGTATCTCTGAAACGCTTCGCGATAGCGATGATCTGTTTTTACCATAAATGTTTTCTCCAGAAAAGAGCTCGAGGATGGGGTATCAGATTTTTAATATCTCTTATGGTTTAAAAGTTTCCCATAGGGGACAACCAAAATGGGACACCTTGTACAGTGGCCGGCTGAACTATCGAAGCATACGGAAAACTTTTTTATTTTTGATAAAAAAACATTTCTAATTAAATAATTTTGCATTCACCGAAACTTGCAATTAAACCAATATGTCATAAAAGAAAACTTTCTTTATTTTTAACTTAAACAAAAATATTATTTGGAAAACTTTTTTCGAATTAAAATTTATGTATAACTACTTTAAAATTAGATACTCCTATTAAAAAACTTACATTTTTAACTACCCTATATAGAAATTATATCAAACTAAACTGTCGTAAATAGTCCTTACTAAACTTATTTTTTTTAAAATGCCAAATGTTTGTTTTTATTAAACCATATAAGTACATTTAAATAACATCAAAAAACAAATGTAAATGTTTAACTTCTTTTTCTGTTAAATAGGGCTTAAAATTTAGGTCCTTCAGATTAATGTTTAACATCGCTTTCGACTTATAGAGAACATCTTTACTCTTTAGAGTCTTAAATTTATTTTTATGTGTTTTTATTACAATATTTAAAACTAACATTTATTTAGGATAATGACAATAAAAAAAAGGTAAAAAAAATCAAAAATCTATTTAAGAAATAATATAACCATAAAATGAAGACAAAAAAATAGATTTAAAAATTTGAAAAGTATAGGCGTTCCTTATGAGACAAAAACAATGTGGATCATTAATCTAAAAACACGTTTAAATTTAAGCCAAAAAAAAAAAAGAAATGTTTTTTAAAGCGTTAATGTACATACTTAGCTGTGCTTTAAGAATAACAAAGATTTGACATTTTTTTAATTTGATGGCAAAGGATTATTTACAACAGTACATTTAGTTTAATCTAATCTCTATACGGAATAAGATGAAAATATTTTTTTCCAATGTTTGTAATAGGACGTTCTGCTTCAAAACTATAAGAAAATTGTTAGTTTTTAACAAGTTTTTAAATAATATTTTTGTCAAATTTAAAAATAAAAGTAGTTTTCTCTTAGGTCACGTTTATTTGCACCTACTTCGTATAAACTTTGATTTATTTAATTTTTGATTAGTGTTTTGTGCGTTTCGGTGAATGCAGATATTTTTATTACAAATTTTGAAAAATCAAAAATAACAAAGTGTTTCATAGGGTTTAACATTTTTGGCGGTTTCTGTTTAATATAAATAATTTTGCTAATGAATATGGCCAAGTATTTTCACCAAAGCACCCTTTTTTAAAATAACAAGAAATATATAGACGGCCCTGATGTTTGTCCACCGATTTACTTATAAAAACATACTAAAAATTTGTACTAAACTTACATACTATTCGGAAACAAAAAAAAAAAAGACAATTCGTTGTTTTACACCTTTTAATTCACAATCAGCTTAATAATGGTACGTAACTATGGTAACGGAAACGAAACGTTACCATAGTATTTCTTTGTTTTTACTTTCAGTGATCACTTTGCTGTTTAAGCGAATATAGCAAAGTGATCAAAATTAAACTGACTATACAAAGCTTTTGCTTGCGCCTATTTAAATAATCAGAAAAAAAACATACACATTTTTACAACTTTTTAAACTAAGCAAAAATATACTAAGTCTGTTACTTATTACACAATTAAATACTATTGATTTTGCTTACGATATTTATAATCTCTCACTCCTTCGGACTAAGAGGGGATATAGACGGCCCAACACCGACTTAGCTGAAATAGGTTATACAGTTTAGATTTATACATAATATACTATTACAGATAACAAACCAGAACTAAGCAAGTCTTATACTAGTATTTTTATTTACAATTATTTCAATTGGTATTAATCGGTTTTTAAATCTTTATTTTTAATAAATTTCGTAAATCTTTAGATGGTATAATAAAGTAGTTTTAATGAATTTTAGTTTCAAGGTTTTTTTAATATAACTTCTTTTTGACCACGTGTAAACGCTTCTTTATTTTATTATAATCTATAGATACCTATGCACAATTCCCATAAATAGTTTTTTTCCAGTTTTTTTTTTTAATTTAGAATTACTATTTTTTGGGACATTTTGTTTATGTTTTTGATCCGCTATTATAAATATAACCATACTAGGTATCTAGTATTAAAATTTTATTTAGATATCCAGCAGTTTTTTGTTATTTTTAGGTAAAAGTTAGCTAGTTTATTAATTTTCAATAAAAAAATATAAATAAAAAACATTAATTTTCTGTTTAAATTTGATTAAAACTCATGTTTTCTTTTATATCTTCGTTATTATTTCAGGTATGCAATTTTTGTTAAATAACGTTTTTAGATGGATATTCTGATTGTCTATATTTTCTGTTTTATACACTTTTTGTATCTTGTACAGTTTTTCAGAAAAAAAAAATAAAATAGTAAATATCTCAAAAACTAAAATGAAGGTAAAAATTTTATAAAACAAAAAAGATGTAACTTTAAACGGTCTATCTTAAAAGTTTTTTAACCTTTTTCTTTTAACTTAACAGTTATCGAGATATTAATAAAAAAAACGAATTTTTGGAATATTTCGCATGCTATTTCCTTAAAAAAATTTGAAAAGTAAAAAAATTAGCCATTTTTGTTATTTTTAGGTAAAAATAATAAGGTTTATTGATTTCAAAAAAAATGTCAAAAATAATATAAATTAAAGATTTATATTATATTTCATTTAAAAATCACGTTTTCTTTTATGTCTTCGTTATTATTTAGGGTATGCAATTTTTTTAAATAAAGTTTTAAATAAACATTCTATTTGTGTATATTTTTCGTTTTATGCATTTGTTGTATCTTTTATAGTATTTAAGAAAAAATATTAAAAAAAAATAAAATCGTAAATATCTCAAAAACTAAAAAAATAGTAACAATTTTATGAAACAGAAATGATGTACATTTAAACACTTCATTTAAAAAGTTATATAACTTTTTATCTTAACTTTTACAATTATTGAGATATTAATAAAAAACAAAGTTTTGGGATTTTTCTCCAAAATAAAAAAAAAAGATTATTTGATTTTTTTTGCAGTTTTTTGTTAGTTTTAGGTAAAAGTAATTAAGTTTATTGATTTTCAATAAAAAATTTCAAAAATATTATAAATAAAAAAAAAATATTTTTTTATCATTTTGTATCTGTTATAGCTTTTAAGAAAAAAAATATTAAAAAAAATAAAATCACCAATATCTCAAAAACTAAAGAGATGAAAAAATTTTTATAAAACAAAAGATGTATCTGTAAATTCTCTATTCTAAAAGTTATATAACTTTTTCTCTAAACTTCCTTTACTTTCATAAATAAAAGTGCAGGAAATTTTTAATATAAAAAAAAATATATTATAATTTTTGAGACACCCTGTATTATTTTTTTTTATGTATAATAATATTCTTTACCACCATATATATCATCTGCCAAAATTTTATATCTATAAGTTCATAAATAAAATTGTGGCAAATTTTTGAATTTTAAAAACAAAAAAATCATTTTAATTTTTTGAGACACCCTGTATCATTTTTTTATATATACTATCAATCTTCTTCGATATATATATCATATACCAAAATTTTATCATTCTATCTTTATAAATAAGGTAGTAGGAAATTTTTAAATTTTAAAATAAAAAAATTAATTTTAATTTTTGAGACACCCTGTATTATTTTTTTATGTATAATAATATTATTTACCACCATATACATCATCCACTAAAATTTCATCGTGATACATTCATAAATAAAATTGTGGGAATTTTTAAAATTTTTAATTAAAAAAATCATTTTAACTTTTGAAACGACCCTGTATCATTTCTTTATAGATAATAATATTCTACCCCATCTATATAAATCACCCACTATAATTTTGTCTTTTATATAATCATAAATAAGATGGTTTAAAATTTTAACAAAAATAAACATATATATTAAAATTTTTGGAAACATCCCGTATAGGTTTTTAATGTTTTTGAGTAAAATTGATTAGGTTTATTGATTTTTAATTAAAAAATTGTCAAAATATTATTAAAAAAAAAAATTAACTTTTTTTAACATTTTTTGGTCAAAATTTCTAACTCGAGCACATTTTCCACAATTTCCTCATCACATTCATTTTCGAGCCAATTTTCAACTTCATTTGATGCCTCCGTTTCATTTTCAAAATTTAGATCGGTTGCCCTAATATATTGAGAGTTTGTGTTTTGTTCAGGCAATATTCCAGAGTATTCGCCATCACTAAGTGCAGCAGCATTTATTTGTTTCTTTGAAATTATCGAGGAATTTTTGTAATATTTCTTAACCTTCCTGCGAAATCCACCACTCCGTTTTAGGTTTTTCCACTTATCTATGCACTCTTGTTTCGACATAACTATTTAATATTAAAAAGTTCTATAAAAATAAGTGAAAGACTCTTTATGCACAGGATCACGCACACACTATAATGTCAGTTTACAAAATATACATTCGAATTTAATTATAAATTTTAAATCTCACCAAATACTTTATAAAGGTGTTGTTTGAGATATTTTACTCTCCAATGACATAAAATTGTTTTTTAATTGTTTTATTTTTTGGGTTGAATAACCAATTTAAAAACCTTTATAAAACTGTTTTATAATTGCACCAGCGGAGAATAAAAGGTGGTCAGCAACAAATTTGTTTTATTAGAAACAATTATAAAACTATTTTATAAAGGTTGAATTTAACACTCAAAAATGTTTTATAAAGGGCTTCTAAAAACAAAACTGTCTTAGTTATCACCTTCATAAAACCTTTTAAAATATTTTTGCTCCAACAGGTAAATTGTTTTAAAAACATGTTTTAAGAACGTTCTTAGAACATACTTATAAAACAAAAAAGTTCTTACAGCTAAATTACCATCCTCGCAACATTTATAAAACAAACATACTTCCATAAAACGTTTTTAAAACAATAATAAAACAAAATTGCTGCAGAGACTAAATTTAATAAAACATTTTTGT